>JAFBJT010105631.1:28369-60710 GCA_016785325.1 Chascanopsetta lugubris
AGTAGTGACACAGTGTGTGCAGTAGTGACACGGTGTGTGCAGTAGTGACACAGTGTGTGCAGTAGTGACACGGTGTGTGCAGTAGTGACACAGTGTGTGCAGTAGTGACACAGTGTGTGCGGTAAACACCTGCAGCAGATGCTCAGCACTGACCTGAGTAGCAGATCCAGGCGTTGATGGCCACCATCTGGTTGTAAACAGCCACAACTGCAGCCAGCATGATGGCTCCGAACAGCACGAAGCGGCGTCTGCAGCGGTGCCGAGGCGCCCGGATCCACGGCCCCATCATGTCGGCTCTGAGGGCGGACGCCACAACACCTCGACCCGCTGTGCTCATCTCCCCAAGCGGGTCCCCAGCTGCTATCACTTGTAGCCTCCTCCCCTTCCCGCGGGTGCGTGCGCGTGTGTGTGGAGTGAGCCAATTATCCAATCAGCACCTCCGTGTTGAATTGGCTTGACCCTAGAATAGAATAGAATAGAACAGAATAGAATAGAATAGAATAGAAAACAAACTTAAAGAAATAGATGATTTGGGTTCATTTCAATTATCGATATAATATTCAAATGTCTATTCTTTTCTAAATATTTACATCGTGTACGTCGTTTTTCAAAAGAGTAAAATCAAAATTATATTGTCACATTAATAATATATATATTTCATCTGATTTATAGTTTCAGATGTTTCACTTCAATTTTATTTATTCTAGTTAGATATGTTTGTACAAATTATTTTATTCACATACATCATATTAACATCATTATCTATCTATCTATTTTATTAGAATATATAAATGAATTGTATGTTAATACTAGAGTATTATTATTGCCATCATATTATATGTATTTATAGTTTATTCGTGTATTTAGTTGTTTAATCTATTTTTTTTTATGTCTGCCAAACACCATTAATAATCTTTCATGGTCATTTGTCGCCCTCCGGTGGTTCCATCTAAGTACTGCAGGCAGATTTTTTTTTTTTTTTAGGCAGATTATGTGGATTTTGTCCAAAATGGCTATTTATGCCCTCTGGCGGTTTGTTCTTTGGTACTGCATGTGCAGTACTAAGTAAAACCACGAGATGGCAGCAGAGGACCATCTCTGACATTTATACACCATCCAGTGATAGTAAATAATTTCATGCATACAACTGTGCTGAGACTCATGGACCTGAGAACACAAGGAAAGCAAATAGTTCAGTGTGTAGTAGTGACACTTATCATTTTAATTGGACAGTTTTGTGACAAAATGCGTACACTCAAAATGACCAGGACTCCATGTCAAAATTAGATTAGAGATTAGAGATTAAGGTGTCGTTCTTCATAAGAAAACAATTACACAAATCCAGAGACCATCTTGAACATCCCCTCACCTCTTCCACGCGCTCTCCGGTCCACACACCCAACCACTGCCCAGGACAGGACAGGACAGAATAGAGTAGAGTACGGTGAAGGAGGAGCAGAGCCACGCAGAAGTTGTTTCAGTTGTTTATTACATCCTTCTGTCACGGCCGGACAAACGATGAGCCTTCCAACAAATACAGATAAACTCAACACAAGATCCACAGCCCCGTTTTCAACTGAGACGACCAGGTGGAATCTGATGAACTGTGTACGTACACATCTATCTTTTTTTTTTTTCCTTTTCTATTTCTCAGTAAATTAAGACTAACTGTTTTATTACTTGTCCAGGAGAAGCTAATCTTAAAAGGTCCTTTCTACTGTAGCTGCTTTAAAATGCACATATTCCAGTTATGTCATTGGTTGTATTCATCGTAGTGAGAACAATACAGAAATCACAAGCACAATACTGAGAGGGAGGGAGGAAGGGATGGAGGGAGGGTGGGAGGGTGAGGGGGGCGGTGGAGGTGGTGGTGGTGGTCAAAAGCAGATGTAAACAGTCCTGTAGCCTCTGAGCTGTGGGCGGAGCTCCGACTCCCGACAGTTAAACCAGGAAAAGGTGTTGTTATGATCCACAGCGCTGCTACATTTCTACGTTGGGGCTCTACCATTCAAACACATTGGATATATGCAAAACAGCCACCGTGACTCCAGGAAGTGATCAGGAGGAGGAGGAGGAGGATTGGATAGGATGGTGGGGTGGGGTGTGGGGGTGGGGGGGTGAGGAAGGGTAGTGGGTGGTGCAGGGTGAATGTTCTAGCCCTTGACGGGTGAAGGTTTGATTTTCAGCACGTTGGGTTGCAGTTGACGGTTGTGAGAAGAAGAAAAAAAAAAAGAAAAGACAAAAAAAAAGAAGACAAAATACACATGCACAATTCAAAGCAGTGGATTTGAAAGGGTTCTGGGGGGGGGCAGGAGGGGGGACGGGGGAGAGGGGTGGTTTGGCGCTCGGTGTAGTCGTTAACTCCAGGTTCCCATGCTGTCAGCAGGGGAATCCCACTCCCACTCCCACTCAGCTAGCTGCCACAGCAAAACGCCCGGACACATAGAAAGCCAGCCAAGACGCCCAAGACCCAAAGTCAGTGCTCTTGTGTGACACGCTTGTTCTCAAACACACACACCTTACACACAAACAGCTGAAGTTACAAAAAGTCTGAAGTACACATAACCCATAATGCATCACAGCGCCGCCTACGCCCTGGCTTCGCTCGCCTACGCCTTGTCGCCGTTCTCCACCTCCATGTCCTCGTCGCCGTTCTCCTTGTTCCCGCCCTTCATCGTCACGGCCGCTCTCTGTTTGGGCGAGCGAGGGGGGGGGAGAGAGAGAGAGAGAGAGAGAGAGAGAGAGAACAAATCAGACCAGTGGCTCAGTCTCCCGGAGTCTATTAGAGAGGCTTATGCCGCCCTCTGGTGGCCATTGAGGAGGAGGACGAGCCCTCACCTTAGAATCTCTCTCTGCAAATTTCTGGAACATGTTGGCGTAAGTGCGTTTGTCCTTCTCGTGCTGCGCCTTGATTTGTTTTTGACAAAGCACCAGCTGACGAGACAAACAGGGGAGAAGATTGGATCACAGCGCGAAACCACAATATCGAATTTGAATATGGAATTTTTGAAAAGAACCCGTGAGCCCCGTGAGGGAAGAATCCGGACAGGTGCACTACCTGGCTCTTGGCAGCCTTGTTGGCAGGATACAGTTGAATAACTTGCTGGAAGTTGTCTCTGGCCGTGTCAAACTCCTTCATACCAAACAGAGCCTCTCCCCTTCGGAACAAAGCCTTCTCATTGGACGAATCCAATTCCAGAGCCTGTAATTATCGACGGAGCAGAATTTAAATGTTTTCATCGTGAACCCACGCACCTTCAGTCTAACTACAAGAGACGCTTGGAAGCACCGACAGCCCTATGATTCTATGCAGATGCAAGATAAGGGATAGTGATTGGTGGACTCAAATTTCATGGTCAGCCAATAAGAGGCAGAGGTGGGCGAGCAACACAAACACAGAGATATACAGTATAGATGCAAGAATGGCGACTGAGATCAAAAGCACTAATGTATCCTAGTATTAGGAGTCTATTTTAATCAATAAGAATATTTAATATTCTGGGATTTATTTTATAATTCATTAAACATACAGTAGAATTTAGAGTTCTATTTAAGGGGGTTAGGGTCCAAATTCTTTGACATAAAAAAAATAAAAAATAAAAATAAAAATTACAAATTTAATTTTCAAAAGTAACAAAATAGTTACTCTCCCTGGTCGGTTGACCTCATGTCACGAGCATCGCACTGATGTCATCTGACCAGGATGGCGTGAATCGAATCCCTTCATATACTAATTGAGCACAAGCTGATTCGGGGAACAACACACATCAGGGAGGATCTACATCTTTAACCACAGAGGATTTTAACGAGCGAATGAAAAATCCTAAGCGCCATGAAAGCAAAAGGTCAAACCACTTCACGGCGCGCCTCTCGTACCTTGTCGCAGTTTTCTAAGGCTAGGCTGGGCTCCTGTAGTTTGAGGAAGCACATGGCCAAGTTGAGGTGTGCAGCCAGACGCAGCGCTTTGGCTTTCTTCTCGTCCTCCTCCGACAGACCCGACTCATGTTCCAGCCACGACACGATCCGTTTATACTGCACCGAGGCCTGCTTGTATTTCCCCTCCTGCGGGGAAAACACAATACTAACTGCATCAGAAACAGGTGAACTCATCGCACCATGCTTTGTATTAAACAAAATAAAAACATAAAACACATTCCCTCCGTTTACTGCACCTTGAAATACTGCGTTCCCTTCTCTTTGACGATGACGCTCTGCTCCAGCTTCTCCACCGTGTTCATCTCCCAAGATTCTTTGGCCTAAAGACAACAGGCGTTCATCACCTCTCTGAGGAGGAAACCCTCGCTACACACGTTTGACTTATAACCAGCCTTGTGAACACCAGTTGTGTGTGTGTGTGTGTAACACTGCATCATTGTGTTTACCTTCTCAAAAGCTGTCAGCTTGATCTTGTATTGCAGCGTCGCTCCACCAGGAATGTTATACTTGGCATTTCCTGCATTCCCAAACCCATACCTGAAAACCAAACACACTCATCAATCACGGTTATACGAGCTGATTCAGCTGTCGCAGTAATTGCGCGCCATGGATATTCTTTATTTTGTGATGTCCTTTTGTGTAATTGTTGGGTTGACGCGGGGACTGGTACAGGTTTTATAACAAAAAAAACAAAACAATGAAGAAATAAATAAATAACACAAGGGAAACACATTCTCAACACTTTATGTGCATACTTGGGTTTAATATGGAACAGCGCCTCCTCTCCTTGCTCCATCACCGTGATGGCTTTCTCCACTCCTGCTGGCAGGCCCAGACTTTCTCCGTCACCCACCTCAAACTTCAGCTCTCTCTCGTCGAACACGCGGCCCTCACAGCTGCCCTGCACAGTTACTGAGAGCGAGGGGGGGGGACACGGAGGTCAGCGTGAACTACACATCACACTGACAAAGTCTTCTTCTTCTCATGTTTCTTCTTCTGTTTTTTTTGTAGACTGGTAATTTCTTGCCGTTGGCATAATCAGATTGATGACGTTTCAGCAGATCAACAGCAACCATGACACTTACATCAACATACAAACAATAAACATCCACTTTGTTATTTTGTAAACGAACTGACAGCACTGAGCAAAAAGCAATCCAGCATCTAATTAGCTGTGGCTGAAACTCAGAGTAGCGAGTCGATTATGGTCTGGTCACGAATCAAAATCAATAAATCACCACGCATGAAAAAGAGCTTGGAACTCTACACCAAAGCCAAACAGGGCGGTGGGGTATTCATCAAATGTGACGTCGCTAACTGAGAAGCCACAATGTAAAAATCGAACCAGTTACATGTTTACATCTCAAGGAGGCGTGTACCGCAATTTACAATTCCTCCATATTTGACAAAAGCAGAGTGGAGCCTCGAGGTGTCACCTTCAACAGCAGCTCCTTCATTGGGTTTGGAGTATCCTTGGCCTTTTGTGATGATGCGGCGGATAATCCCTCCATCCTCATCCTCGGTTATGTCCTCGCCTCGGAATTCAAACAGCTCCACCTGTAGAGGTTCCGTCATGTTATGCAACCACTCGATCATGAGATAAAAATGATCTGGATAAACGCTTAAGTCATAGAAATGTACCTCAAAAACCAGGGTGGCATTGGGGGGGATCTTGGGTGGGCTTCCTGCAGAGCCGTATGCATGCTCTGGTTTACAGATGAGCTGGCACAGCTCCCCGACTTTCATGGTGGCCACACCGATGTCCCACGCCTTGATTACTTGACCTACACACATAAAGAAAACCCATTAGCAACTATAAAACGATGAATATTCATATATATAAACACGTCTCTCAGCAAGATTTGGATCCCACCTTTGCCTAACTCGAAGGAGAACTTCTCTCCCCGGTCTCGGCTGGAGTCAAAATGGGTGCCGTCCAACAGGGTGCCCACGTAATGCACAAACACTTTGTCTCCCGTCATGGGCGTCTCCGTGCCGGTACCTTCCCTCTTAACCAGCTGGAACAACAAAGTAAAAGGACTTCAATAAAAAAGTCGGTGGCGTAGAGTTTATATTAAATTATTCACGTTTCTATTGATCCGCGACGTATCAGCAGATCATTTTCATAACTCTGGTTCCTGGTCTGTGGATTCTGCCATTGCATTTCTACAATAGCCCTGAATGGACTAATTGTGAGCATTAGTTACACCCACATGCTTATAAGGATGTAGGTAGATAAGGGTGTAGTCAGTGCAACGTGCATTACTGGATGCCAATAAGTACAACAACATGTACCTTTAGAATGGCTGACAATGGATTGAGAAAACACAATGAGTCATAACTATTAGTGATGTCATACTCTCATCCTGGGATTATAATTAAGACTAGCTTTATGGTTGTGCAGGTTTGTTTGGTATTGTTTTGGTTAGGGTGTAAAATGCACATGATTGTTAAAGGGACAGTGTGCGTTGTGTTAATGATCACGAGGTGAGAGCTGATCAACTGACCTACTAAAAAGGTCTTTTTAAATATCAGTGACATCCTGACATCGTGTGGTGACGTTGCAGATTGCAGCCAAGTGCCTCTCCCCTCACTGTTTCCATTAAAAGCATGTATGTCGCTGAACCTATGGTATCCTTTAGTTAGCATTAGAAGTTGTTTACTTTGTCCATACTACAACAACATAGTGGAGAAACATGATATGGCCTCCGTGGGGGGGGGGGATCTTTAATATAGTGCAATAGAAACAATCTTACATTAAAGTAATTATCCACCCATTAAAACATGTAAATAAAACATTGTATCATATTCCATTTCAGCCATTCGACTCCGTGGGGGGGGGGGGATCTTTAATATAGTGCAATAGAAACAATCTTACATTAAAGTAATTATCCACCCATTAAAACATGTAAATAAAACATTGTATCATATTCCATTTCAGCCATTCGACATGAAAAAAAGTATCCTTTAAATGCCATTAATAGCATAAATAGCTTTTGAATTTATACCAAAATACAACGATTCCAACGATTAAGGAGACTAGTTAATCTTATTATCGAAATCACAACAGCACTGCGTTGTTGACAACACTGCTGTTAGCTTCCATTCACTGACAGTGACCGCATTAGCCTAAGCTGACAGCGGCTAGCGTTAGCCTAGCCGAACGTGCGCGTCATAAACACAGGCCAGACAGCTAGCCGGCTAGCTAGCTAGCTGGCTAGCCAGCCAGCTAGCCAGCCAGGCATCGCTAAGCTAACATTTGGGAGAGAAACGGTGTCATTTACCTTTAACACGCCCCCATCTTTCTTTGGTGTAATGTCCTCTCCCTCCAAGGGGATGGTGTGCTGTCCTTCAGCCTGCTCCTCGGCAGTCATGGTGGACAAGAGGCGAGGTTTCCTACTGTGAGCTGAGCTGCAGCACGATTCAAAGAGCTAACTACTCCTCGGAGCACCACACCACGGTGCGCACCAGCAGCACACATGCAACGAACCGCTCTCTGCCCAAGGCTCTGACGCTAGCTACGGCTACTTTCTCAGCGCAGCTACGGAGAGAGAGTAGGCGTATGAGACACTCGTGTGTGGCCAAAGCTGTTCCTGTCGTGCACCAGTCAGTCACCAATTCTCATATCCGTGCAGGAGAAGGGGCTTTGCGGCGAGTCAACGCTGCCTGACACGCTTCAGATCTAACAAACGCTCAACGAAGGACAGAGAACTTTCCAGACAGTCTAGATAGAACGAGACCAAGGGACGTGAGCTTGAGGAGTAATGCTCACAGGGTCCTCCCGCAAAGGCGGCGCTTACATACAGAGGTGGCCATGGAGACATATTTTGGTACTCCAATACAATACAATTTTTTATTATCATAATGGTCATAATGATGTAGTGTGATGGAATAGCTCTGCCTTTATCAGGGTATATTCAAGGTAGCTCCGTCCACCCAAAGGCTTTCTTATACAAAACAAGCAGCCCTCGCTGTATCTCGCATCTTATTGGTCAGCTCCTCAGCCCCAGTGCTAGCTGTTGGCGCGGAAGTCGAAGAGCCGGGAAGGTGGAAATAAAAACATCAAGAAGTGAATACTACTCGTTTGTTTTTGTGTGTGCATATTTTCTGGGTAAGTAGGAGACAAGTAGGTCTTTTAAAGCATATTATTTAATTAGGAGAGCTGTTCCAGTTAAAGTGTTGACTAGGTTTGGTGGGAAATAAGCTAGTTAACCGTGAATACTGTTAGATACTAGACAGCAATGTACACAGGCTAAAAGCCCATAGCCCTCTCTGGATTAAAGGTCCAATGTGAAGATGTATTTGCATTTGACTTTTGGGCAAACACGGAAGATATTGGATATAAAATAATGATCCTGGTGTTTGTGGGTGCGTATAATCACTTGAATGTACCTTTTATTTTCGCTTCTGCCATGTTTACACAGTGTTTTAACCACTAGATTTCACCGAATCCTACTCACTGCACCTTTAAGTTGTGGCAACCAACTGCATGACATCGAATAGTCACAACATATATTCCATATCTGAAGTCACCAGTCTAAACACACTGAGCCGCCACGGAGGGGCTGGTTCCATATCCTAAAGTTAAAAGCTGAAGCTAATCTGTGCGTCATCGTCTTCCAGGGAGGAATCACAGGAATGGAGAATGGCAGGGCCCAGTTTCCATTCCCCTACCAGCCCTACGACATCCAGGAGCAGTTCATGGAGGCGCTCTACAAGGCTCTGGACCAGGGGAAAGTCGGCATCTTTGAAAGTCCCACGGGAACGGTACCTATGGGTTGAACGTGTATGGGAACGCTGATGCAAATGGTGTGAAACCGAATTCACGAGTGGTTGTTTCCGTGTGATTACATCCAGGGTAAGTCTCTGAGTCTGATCTGTGGCGCTCTGAGCTGGCTCACCGACCACGAGGAGAGGAAGAGACAGGAGACGGCGGCTCTGCTGCAGGAAGGAGAAGCAGCCATCTCCACGCCGGCCGCTCACTCCTCCACCTCCTCCTCCTCCTCCTCAGCGGAGCCGGACTGGATCACAGATTTCGTTCAGAAAAAGGCCGAACGTGACCTGGTGTCAAAGTTAAAGGTGAGGTTGTCATCGTCCGTCAGGTGTTGGACGTCTGGCTTCATTCCTCCTCACTGGTGTTGATTTGTTTCTTGTGTCAGGAAGAGGAATTAAAAAGAAAGAGGAGGGAGGAGCGGTTGGAGATGATCCGGAACAACGTTCAGCTCAAATATGCGATGAAAAGAAAGGTAAACCATATCGCTCTCTGCTGCCAAATCATCGGAATCGAGATAATGTGATAACGCTAGATTTCGCGTCCTCAGAGCTGTGAGGACGAAGAGGCGTTCAAGTTGCTCCAGCTCAGTAAAGAGGGACACGCCGAGACACAAGGAGACCAGGAGGACGAGGAGCTGATCATCGCTGAATATGAGAGTGACGATGAGTCAAAGAGCAAAAACAGGTTAAAGTCACTCACAGACACGTGGAGTCCTACATCACTGAAAAGGTCAAATGAACAGACGATGATCACCGGGTGTTTCTGCAGATTCTTTGGGCCTGAAGACGACGAAGACGAGGAACTGACCGAGGAACACGTCACCAAGGTGAGTGACGGCGACGAGCTTGGAAATTAGCATTCCATTTATGTGCGTGAGTTTTCCTGTGTCTTTAATGATTCTGTCCCTTTGGATGTGTTCACAGATTTACTACTGCAGTCGCACTCACTCCCAACTGGCCCAGTTTGTCCATGAGGTTCAAAAGAGTCCCTTCAACAAGGACATCAGTCTGGTCACACTGGGCTCACGGCAGGTACGCACACACACACACGCGCGCGCACACACACACACACACAGACTCAAATAGAAATGCATGAGTATTAAAAACGATTCTCCCAGTTACCATAAAGTCGCCTACTTTCCACAACTTTTCACAATGATTCCGGTGCCAACGCGAGTGGCAGCCTCTCTTGCAGCTCCGTGTGTTCTTGTGAATTTCTTTGTGAGATGAATAAAATATCTATCTATCCATCTATCTGTCTATCTATCTATCTATCTATCCATCCATCTACCTATCTATCTATCTATCTACCTATCTATCTATCTATCTCTCCAGAATCTATGCGTCAACGAGGAGGTGCGTCGCCTCGGCAGCATCCAGCGCATCAACGATCGCTGCATGGAGATGCAGAAAAACAAACATGGTGGGAAACCTCCTGACATTTCCCGGCAACGTAAAGCCACCAATGAAAAGAGATTCCTATTTACACTTCCTGTTTTTTGTCGTTTCAGCCGAGAAGCAGCCTCAGGAAGAGGGCGCGAAGCGCAAGCGAGGCCCGGCAAAGAGCGTGTGCCCGTTTAACAAAGCTTCCGCTCTGCAGCAGATGAGGGATGAGGTTCTGGGAGGCGTCCGTGACATCGAGCAGCTGCTGAAGCTGGGCAGGGAAACTCACGCATGTCCTTACTACTCCACGCGCCTCGCTATTCCACCTGCGCAGGTGAACCAGCTCGTCCAACCTCTGTTGGTGCTCTGTGATTTTTTTTAATTTTCAAGCAGTTTGAGCTCTTTGTTTTCACGTCTCTGCAGTTGGTGGTGTTGCCCTATCAGATGGTTCTTCACGAGGCGACGAGAAAGGCAGCGGGGGTCCAGCTCAAAGGACAGGTGGGATTACATGGGCTTTTCAGTGATGCTAATGTTATGTTATGCTATGAGTGTAAAATCGGTTTAATATGTATAAATTGATGTTTCTAATATTGAAAACAGTTTGCGGTTGTGATGTGTGTTCATGTTAATGGATGTAGAGGTTTAAGAAATACTTCGTACTACAGGTGGTGATCATAGACGAGGCGCACAATCTCAGTGACACGCTCTCCTGTGTACATAGTGCAGAGCTGACAGGAGCACAGGTAATCTCTCATACACACACACACACACACACACACAATGTGCAAAAGTCATGTCCCTTGTTAATGACCACAATGTGAACCCTTTACAGCTCAGCCGTGCGCACTCCCAGCTCGCCCAGTACGCTGACCGCTACAAGTGAGTGTTCATACACAAAAGAATCCCACATATTATAATAATAATCCTGACTTCCTGATAGTTTTACTGTATTTGTGTCTGCAACCTCAGGAGCAGACTGAAGGCCAAGAACATCATGTACATCAAACAGATCATGTTTGGGATTGAGGGGCTGGTCCGAGTGCTGGGAGGTGAGAATTGACGAGCTTGAATTAGCGTTTGATTATTGCTCATCTTTAATTGAGGTTGATTAAGGATGACTGATTTCATGACTGATCCTGGTGTAATTGTTCCGACAGGGAAGGTGGGGCAGAATCCGCAGAGTCAGAAGACACAAACAGGTCAGTAGTCAAATTGACCATAAATCCAAAACATTACAATGGACAGTTTCGCCTGATTTGAGGTGAAGAAGAGACAATGAGGCAGGTTACCATGGAAACCTTGTCATAGACCTTCCTTGTCAATGTTTCCAGTTCTTTCTGCAGATTGATTAAAAGCTAATTACGCTGTGAGAGAAGCTTAAATGACAGTTCACAAACACACGCTGATGTGTATACGACTACTGTCGTGAACGTTTCTTTTAGGAACAGAGATGTTTACAATCAACAACTTCCTCTTCAAGGCTCAGATTGACAACATCAACCTGTTTAAGGTAAACGTCCGACCACCACGCCGTCAGTCACAGTCAATGCCACAGTCGTCATCCGATTAAACTGTGTCTGTCCGTCTCGCTTCAGCTACAGAAATACTTTGAGAAGAGCATGATCAGCCGAAAAGTGAGTATGTCGTCCACGCCTACGCCTCACACCCCTCTGAGAGGAAATCAAACGTACACGTGTCCTCTCTCTGCAGCTGGGTGGGTTTGTGGAGAAGTACGCGGGTTCAGGTGTGAACCCACACACCCCCAACAACTCCAACAAGGAGAACCGACGCACAGAAGGCCTGAATCGCTTCCTTCAAGCCCTGCAGACCAATCAGAGCGCCACACCAGGTCAGAGCTCACGCGACATTCCCTCCCGCCGTCGTCCTCATCGCAGACATGTTGTCACGGTAGTTTCTCTAACGGGAGAAGCAGCGAGGCTGCTTTGTGTGCATCACGTCCTGCCGTGCCTCACCTTGGCATTCAGCAAAAACTGACTGTGAACCATCTGGCATTTCTCGGCTTGACTTTTCTTTTGCTATCCTGTGCAGTTCCCACCGCAGACCAGCAGGGGGCAGCAGAGGCCGAGCGAGCGATGTCCGCATCCCCCATGATGCAGGTGGAGGGTTTCTTCATGGCTCTCACCAACACCAACACTGACGGCAGGGTGTTGGTACACAGACAAGGTACCGCTTCCTGTTCTCACGCACGGCACGAAGCAAAGGAAATAAATAAAAAAAAGGTATTAAAGTTTTTCTTTTCAATTGAATCTCCAGGTACTTTGTCAGAAAACAGCGTGAAGTTCCTGCTGTTAAATCCAGCTGTGCACTTCGCCCAGGTGCTGAAGGAGTGCAGGGCCGTCATCATCGCAGGAGGCACCATGCAGCCTGTAGGTTTCCTGTTCGATCCCCATGAATGAACTCAGCCTCCGCTGCGTGTGTTTCACCATTCCGCCTAATGTTTGTGTGAAGGTCTCCGACTTCAAGCAAGAGCTTCTGTTTTCGGCCGGAGTCGGTGAGGAGCGGATCAGCGAGTTTTCCTGTGGTGAGTGACCCACATCAGACGGCGATGCTGTTGTTGATCAATATTTAGTTTAGTGAGAAACACAAGGCAAAAAAAGAGGAACTCTGGTGTTTGGCATTGATCTGCAGGTCATGTGATACCCCCCGAGAACATTCTTCCCCTCGTCCTGTGCAGCGGCCCGTCTGGTCAGGAGCTGGACTTCACATTCCAAAACAGAGATTCCCCCAAAATGGTTATACTCTTTTAACTATTCCACAAGTCAAGGAGACATCATTTCATTCACTGCCTCACTGGAAACCTGAACTCCGTTGGCAGATGGACGAGACCGGGCGCATCCTCTCCAACGTGTGCAACGTGGTGCCAGGGGGTGTGGTTTGTTTCTTCCCCTCGTACGAATACTCCAGACGGATCGTTTCCCACTGGGACGCCAGTGGTGCTCTGACACGACTCGCTAACAAGAAGAAGGTGGGCTCATCACTTGCCATTGACCAAAAGAAAAAAAAAATAAATGGATAAAAGGGACAGTGTGTAGGAGATCGAATATGGCACTGCATGTTGCAGCCATCTTAACTAAAAAGGGAAATGATGTCGAATGAACTGAACATATTGTACCTTTAATTCGAGTTCCCTTCTCAGATCTTCCAGGAGCCAAAGAAAGCCAACCAGGTGGAGCAGGTACTGAACGACTTCACCCGATGTATCCAGGTAAAACTGAAGCCACTCTTCATCGTCACACTTTCCTAACTCCACCTTGACGCTAAGGTCACTGGGAGTGATTTGACTGATGACTAACGGACATTAACTGTCTCCTCTGCTTTTGTCAGAGGTGCATGGCGGATGGGGGCGGAGTCACGGGAGCGCTGCTGTTCTCCGTGGTGGGAGGGAAGATGAGCGAGGGCATCAATTTCTCCGACGATCTGGGCAGGTGAGTGGGATCCCCACCTCCGACACTGTGCTCCCTTTCTATTGTACGTCCACTTTCAAAGGATTTTCAACCGGACGCGCCTCATCCTTCATCTCTAGAATCCACCAATGGACAGGAAGACAAGCCGAGGGCAGCGTACGACGCCAATTAAGCTGAAACTATACACACATTCATAACGTGCATTTGTGTGTATGTCATAAAAGGTGTGTGGTGATGGTGGGGATGCCGTACCCCAACATCAAGTCCCCAGAGCTGCAGGAAAAGATGTCCTATCTGGACAAACACCTGGTGAGACTCCACTGCCGCGGCACCGCGCCTCTGCTGCGTTTAACTTCATCATTAGTGTCTGTATTTGAAAATGTTATCCTTTGTGTTTTAGCCTCACAGCGGAGGGAGGAGCCCCGGCCAAGCGCTGATAGAAAACCTCTGCATGAAGGCCGTCAATCAGTCCATCGGTAATCGCCTCAAGCTCAAGCACGCTTAGGCATTTGTTTCACTGCTGAGATGATGATTGTTATTCACGTGACTTGCTCTGCCCAAAGGACGAGCCATCCGTCACCGAGGCGACTACTCCTCCATCGTGCTCTGTGACCGACGCTACTCCCGAGCTGCGACAGTCTCCAAACTCCCCGCCTGGATCAGAGACCGCACCAGCACATGCACGAGTTTCGGCCCTGCTTTCGCCGCCTTGCGAAAAGTAAAGGAATTCAAAGCGCCGCATGGAGCTACTTTTGTCCTCTCTTCATTTTCTCATACGTCACATCTCATGCCTTTCAGTTCTTCATGGAGAAAAAGCAGAAGCAGGTGTGAAGCTGCGCCCGAGGGGCTCAACTGACATCGAAGGGCAGACGAAGAGGAAGGTCTGAATGTAACAATGCAAGTTGCTGCTGTTTTTCTGTGTTCTGACGTTTTCAGATAGGTTGTTGTCCTGTTTAGTATTTGTCTTTGAATATCATCGTGTTTAAGAATGTAAAGTAAAACGAGTCCCTGTTAGTTGAATGCACGCTGCAGACAAAGCCTAAAAGGGACATTTATCAGCTTGACTTCCGGGTCCATCAGCCTGGAACGTGTCGGAGACGAGAACGCCTCCTCCACAACTTTTAATTTCGGTTCTGTCGAAATTAATCACCGGAGCAGTTTGCGGCAGCGGTGTCGGCATCCATGTTAATGATTTACCCCAGGAAGAGGTTTTAAATATTTAAAGCAATCAACATTAAGTGTTACGTTAGGCAAAGGAGAAAACATGTTTATTTAATGGAGAGGTGTTAGTGAAATGTTTGACTTTCTCTTTAATTTCATGAAAATATTTTTCACAATGACTATTATACCATTAAAGTGTTCTTATCATTTCATTCATGTTTTGTTCTGCTGCTTCATTACAATCATCACTGGCATTATGAGGAAAAGTACTGCCCATTTTACATCAGTGCTTTTAAAGTGTTCATTGTACCGCTGCGTCACGCCTCCCAGTCGTCGTCGTCTGCTGTCGGATGCGGGGCAGGAAGTGGTGGGATGACGTCCGACATCCGCGCAAACGCGCCGCCGGTGCCAGGAGGAGCTTCGCTCGACTCTCCGCCCGCAGGACCTTTACCGGAAATACCTGCAGAGAGAGAGGGGGGCACGTCGTGACTCCATGTAAAACAAAGCGGAGGATTACCGTCATCAATCTGAGGGATCCTCACCTTTTCTTCTCATGGCGAGTTTGTTGAAGAGATCCGACATAAAGTCTCCGCCGCTCGAAGCCGCTGCTACCGCTGTAAGAAGTAGAACAGAGGGTCACTGCGGTATTGTAAAAAATCAATATTAGCAATTAGATCCTGAAGCAGTGAGTTTCGCCTCATTCTCAACAGCTACACTTTAAAAACAGGGTTTTGTTTGTTTTCATTTAGCGAGAACACGAAGTTCCTCCCGACAAAGAAAATGCTCAGTGACACAACTGACCTGCCGGGGAGAGAAACAAAGATTTCAGTGTAACAGTTCTCTCAATACGGAATGCGACTGTAATTAAAGGCAGAATCCAAAATTGGTTCCTGATACTAGTTGAAATTTCCTTTCACCTGCCTTTGACCCTCGAACATCAACAGCAGAAATTGTGGAAAGTACCTTTCCGACAACTGTTATTGGATATGGTAGAAGCAATGTCATCGGATATCCTCCGTGTGTGTGTGTGTGTGTGTGTGTGATGAAATCTGCTCGTATGCCGCCAACACTCACGAGTGCCTGCTAACTATAGAGTTGCTGGGCATTGATTGCATGACTCTGTCATCACTGTTGACGGTGCATCGTGTAACAGTTAATTAAACATGAGCCGAGAACCACGTTCACACTCCAACGATCTGACACCTTGCTCTTGCTCCTTCTGCTTCTTCTTCTCCATCTTGCGCTCCTTCACGTTGCGTAACTTGGCCTTGCCGATGCCGCCGGCGTTGCGGATGGACTCCAGGAGGCTGGCGCGGCCGTCCGACGGCTGGACCACCTCGCTGGGAGCGCCGGACACGGGAGCTGCGGAGTCGGAGGGGGGCATTTTCGGTCAATCTGGCATCGGGAGGGTGAGTGAGGGTCGCTCGGCGTGTCGGGTTCAATCCCATTAGGGGGCTACAGAGATTTCTTGGGCGCGTGCGACGTACCTGTGCTCGGGGGGCCGGAGACCTGCGCGGGGGCGTCGAGAGGGGGAGGGGGTGGAGGCGGCGGAGGAGGTGGAGCGCCTGCAGGACCGGCAGATGGCAGGGAGGGCTCAGGGGGAGGGGGCGGAGGAGGAGGGGGTGGCGGCGGAGGCAGACCGTCAGGCTGGAGATGAAGGCCTGAGAGAAACAAAATGAGGAGTCAGAAATGAACTCTCCCTGGAAATGGGATGTTTTTCTGCTGTTATGGAGAAGGCACCGGGACATTACGTTGGTCAGATGGATCCGTAACCACAGGCAAAATATCCAAAACAACCAGATCAATGTGCTGCCTCCAATTTTCTTTTTCCATCACATTCACAGAGGCATCAGCTGTGATCATCGAAAGCTCTCACAGCGTGCTGCCTTTCCATGCTGATCTCTCTCTTCACGCCTGCTGCACATGCAAACCCCCCCCCCCTCCTCGTTCTCCCCGTTGAGATATTTGTTTTCTTACCTTTCCGTTTGTCACTAGTTAGAAAGCTTATTAATATCATGTCTACTTGCAGACTTTGGATTTTACCCACACGTTCATCCCGAGAACAGACCGACAGTCTTGGACAACAAGTTCCCTCATATTGTCCACCGCTCCAGCTCCTATTTTCATTCCCTCCTTGAAATGCTCTGTAGAGTTCCTAAAAAAAAATCTTGCTCTGACTGGTTAGCCAGCCCAGACTCTTGTGATTGGCCCGCGACAACCTTATTAAGAATTTTTTTTAAATCAAGGAGCATGCGTCACCTGACTCTCTGAGAAGGCAAAGGTGAGACACTACAGGCTTTAGATCCAGACAGGTGTACCTGGTGCGGCGCCTTCTTCAGAGAAGGTGGGCAGATCGGGGATGTTGTGCGTGGGTCCTGACGGGGCGAAGCCCGGCCCCAGGTCGGCGCTGTAGGACAGGTCGTCAGCGATGCCCGGCAGGTCGGGCAGGTACGACGGCACGTCGATCTCAGGCACCTCACCCAGGTCGGGCACGTAGAAGTAACTCTCTGCCGTCTGTGACGAGGGGAGAGGTTTTGAATCGAGGTTAATACAAGTAACAGACAACAAACACACAATCCATGTACGTTTTCACTGGAAAACACTGCTGGAGGCACCTGTCTTTCCAGTTGTTCTCTCTTTGTGATGGACAACGGGGCGTCGAACGGTTTCTCCTCTTTCTCCGTCTCTAGTGTCGTGTGTGTTTTGGTCACTGCTCCCGCCAGAGGATCGAGGAACACATACTTCTTATACCTTTGAAAACACGCCAACCAGAGGTATGAAAGAAGCGAAACGACTCCAATCAGACCTCTATTTATAGTTGCTATTTGTGGACTCACAGGTTCTCTGTGGTATTAAAGAGCAGCAGGGAGCTGACGGAGGAAATGTTGCGAGGCAGACTTCCCAGTCCCTCCTCGGTCTCATCCTCAGACTTCTTCTTATTGCTGACACACACCGGAAAGTACATTAACTTCTCCTGAAATAAAAGCAAGAGTTATGGATTGAGCGGGAGATATGTCAAACGTCAGCTGCAAGCTCCAGTAACGCAAATGCCATCGGAGCGCTCTGCCTGCGCACGGACGCACGCATGTGCCCGAATACTGAATAATGCATTTCCACAGTAGATTTTTAAAATGTCAGCCCTGCTTTCATTTCATTTCTCCACTTCTGTCTTATATACACGGACATATAAGGAATAATGTATTTAGAAAAGAGCAAATGCGAGCTGCAGAAAATACACTGGTTTAGGTAAAGATTTCTGAGATGGTCAAAAGTGTGGCAGAAAAAAAAGAAAGTACAAACAAACACAAAAACAGTTGCTTTGACACAGTTGCACACAAATACAAGTAGAAGACGTGCCACTTTTCCACCAATCCATTTCCACTGCTTCTATGCCTCCTGATCAAGCAGCGATCAATACCAAAGACAATATGAAAGGTCAATCTGACATTTGATTAAGTGGCTGTCAGTCGCTTATCTGACTGAAGCTGTGAGTGATTGAGAGAGACGTGGATGAAAGCTCATCAGAGCCGGTTGAGTGATACACAGCTTTTTATAACAACACATTCTGGTAATCAGGAGAGACCAGATGTTCAACTCACGCTGAATGAATTCAGGGTCAAAGCAAACAGGAAAATAAGCCGCACTGCACAAATATTAAAGACAAACATATTGAACTGCACAGTGTGAGAGACACTTGCACATTGTGTACACACCAAGACCTCCTAGTGTTGTTGGGAAAGGGAGGAAAGGCCAACCTGGGCTGGTGTGTTTACAAAAACCAATGCGTCATACTGTCAGTCTGACTTGTAAACAGTAAATATGATTTTAATGACATAAATCATGCTTTAGTTTCACTGTACACGCAGAAAACACCCCGAGATTCAAAGTCAAATCACGTGGAAAAAGAAAAGTAAAACAAAGCCATCCAGGAGTTTGCGCCTCTCGTCCAGGTCTGGTAGATCAAAGTAGCTGAGACGGACTCTTCTCTCTCATCATCCCAGATTCCCCCGAGGACCCTACCGGCCTGAGGTGATTCTAGGTCAGACCCAGCTGTAATATCCTGACAATGAGGCATCCAGGAAACATCACCTGGCTCCTTTCCCGACAAGAGGACGGGGGCGACTGCTCTTGGAGCTCTTTCGCAATTGTCCACCTTGAGGTTCAGCTCGGGACACGATTTCATTCTCTCAGTCCCGAGTCAGAATCATAAGCAGAGGTCGGGATGAACAATTTGTTGTCCTCAGACTCAGGAAATGAGCCAGACTGCCAATATTACTGTTAACTATCGTCAAGGTGGATGTTCATGTTCCTAATAACGTGGCCGGCGAGAGCATGCATCTTACCTGCAGGACTTTTTCATCAAAGTGTCGCAGTTTGTTTTGTATCCTCAGTCGGGGACGGCTCTGTGAGGACGGGTCGGTGGCTCCGGTGAAGATGGACGAGTAATCCTGAAGTCGATCTGGAGCCGGGTACTTGGCACTGGAGAAAACCTGAACGCACAAACAAAAGCTGATATCGATGGCAGTTCCAATATTTCTTTTCATATTTACTGTGTTTGCCTTCAGCTGCCCTCTGAGGTGACGGTGCGTTACCTTGGTGGCCTTCTTACTGCCTTTGATCTTGTCAACTCGGGCCTGAGCGAGTCTGATCCGGTCAGTGACGCTCTGAAGCTGCCGTCGGTTTTTCTCCACACTCTCGGACACCCTGGACGCAACACACACACACACACACACACACACACACACTTAAAGGACTACACAAAACCCCACACAGGTGAATATATGTCTACAACCCTACAGCAAACTCCAATATGGAGGCGTGTGTGTCTTGAGACAACCTATAGCACTCCTCCTACTTTATGTACCCACAGCAGAGCAGAGTCTCTTTAATTACATACCACATTAATTACTAACACCTCACGTTTCTAAGGGGATTACATTGATTAAACAATTCCCGGAGATGCTTACACCTTTTCATTGTATTTGCCAGACTTGACTCTGTGTCTGATAACAGTTAACAATCTAAAGGTTTGAGCAAACCTTTAATGAACCTTTTGCCTTGAAAGTATCAGCCAAACACCATTTTGATTGTGCTGTATTAAGCCTGGGGAAACAAAGACATAGATGCTGCCACACATTACAGCAGCTGCTCGTGCTGCTGAGTTCACCTTCGAAATATATCTGTAGAGATGGTCTCCAGGTAGAGTAGAGCATCTGCTATCTGATGAACGGCCTCCTCCCTCCTCAGGTCTGATTGGATGAGGGGCACAGAGTAAACCTGGCCCTCCAGGCTCTGCTTCTGGTTCATCCTGACAGGCAATAACACACAGGGAGCATCAAGTCAACGTTAAGAGTCAGGCGATGTCACTGCGTCACAATGTGAGGGTTATACATATCAATGGGATCTGACAATATCATTTCACTTTTATAAAAACATCTGAAATACAGCTGTCAGAGTCCTGTTTAGTTTTTTGTGATGCATACATGATAGTACCGTATCATTTACCTGCTCAGTCCAGAGAACTATTTTCTAAACACTTTTTTATAGAATGACCACATTTTATTGATTGATGCATGTCCCATTCAACTTCAGTGACAAAGTTTTAAATGAACATTTCACAGCATTATTTAAGTATTTTTGTGTTTCTAAAATGCAAATATTGAAAGAAAAACCTATTTACTAAAAATGCCCATTTTAGTAATCAGCCTTATTAACTTTAAATGATCAGTATCAACCCCCCAAGTCACTCTAACATGTTATATCTTCATATTCGAGCTAGGTTTTTGGCATCATTAGCTGCGTTTTAGTGTATATTGATGTTTCTGGGTAAACACGGCCACTGAAACACAGTCAAAGGTCCATTCAGGAGCCACCGTCTCATCTGACTCTCACATGACAAAGCAGGAAAATAACAACACCACACTGATGTTATGTGAATTGTTCAAGGACTCTACAGCTGATGACATTAAAAGCTAACAGCTAACCAGCCTGAAGTCAAATAGTTTACCGGTAATACATTCACTTAAACAATCGTCAAGCGGTTACTGGCACTAATTAATCGATAAAACCAGCTCGTAATGACGCTATAATCAATTTAACACGAAACAGGCGTTAAATTACGATATATTGGAGCTTTAAAACGAGTCTTACCTGACCATGAGTGCAGTTTACTGTTTTAAATAGATGTAAACATAGGAAACTCGGCTGCCCGTGACACAGACACGGCTACTTATTGAGCAAAACAACGGTTCTTGCACTTCCGCATCCAACGAGTCACGTGACTATACGGGAAGAGGAATGTTGCGTTTGAGGTAGTCGGGAAAAATAGTTTTTCTGACACGAACGCACCACAACGACAAATAATAAAAAAATATAGTGGATTGTAAGTGTGGCTCCTGTAGATAAATCACGCTCCTTTCAAACCATGTATCTTTAAAATTTTTCACTGCAAAGAGAACGATAATGTGGCCCTAAAAATAACAACATACAACAGTGAGACAAAGGAACAAATGGCGAGAGTATCACATAAAACAATCAATAATCAATTAACACCTGAGATGATGACGCAGATACAGATGACTGTTTACATTTTTCTTTTTTTAATCTCAACTAGACTTGATAGCAGTTTCACTTGTCATAGACAGTATTATCTTTGAGTTAACAATAACTTCATGTACCATTGCAATTAAAATAGTTGTTATACCTTTAAACATATGATGCAAACCATTGGGTTTGCTCCATATTTACTGTACAACCACATTTCACATATATATATATATAATATATATATATATATGTATATGTATATATATAAATATGTATATGTATATATGTATGTGAGACTCTGCAGCCAATAGGGTGCGTGCTCACTCTGGAGTTGTCTTGTATCTGAGCGTGATGACGTAGCTGTCCTTCAGCATCTCTCATCGCCACGCCCCCCCCCCACCCCCTAACCAGACGGCCTTCATCCACTGACTCGCCGCTGCTCCAACTCATGTCTTCCTGCTGAGACAACAGTGCCAAGGAACTGTCAACCGGGGCCGGGGCCCAGCGGGGTCCCCCCCCCCCCCCCCCCCCCCCCCCCCCCCCCCCCCCCCCCCCCCCCCACTCCCACCCCCGCCGCCCCCCAGACAGAGGCCTCTCTCTCTCTCTCTCTCTCGCACTGAAACCCCTCGGGGGTCCACAGTCACCAACACTAGGCGGGCTGAGAGTGCTGGTGCCGCTCCGCAGAATCTGGAGAATGACAGGAATGCTGGGTGCCATCGTGCATCCTGATAACGTTCTACATCTAAGAGCATGATTAGCCGTCTCTGCACTCAGCCTGTCTGCGGACGTGATGGACCAAATGGGCTGCTGGGCATCGTGGGCTTGTCATTGCAATATCACACCTTGTCATTTGAAAATAACCTGATCCTGAACCTCCCGCACGACACAACTATTAACATGCAACTCGTTGCATGTGTAAATTTGGCCCTCAAAGGGTGCAGAGTGTGTACGATTTGGTGACATCTAGAGGTGAGGCCGCGTGTTGCATCCATCACCGCACCCTCAACCTTCTCGAAGTATTCGCCCCAAATACGCTTTGATTTTGAAATGCTTCCATTCGCTGCGTGTGACCTGCTTGACGTTCGCATGCACGGGAGAGTTAGCGGCGCGCGGTAGCCTCCGCTCACAGCGCCACCCCTCTCTTTCTTGGCCTTCAAAATAAAGGTCCGACATTAGAAAACCAGCCCCCCGTTTGTTTCCGGCCCAATTAGATTTTGAAATGAGCCCTTTTTGTATTTCTGAGCATAAAGTAACCGTTTGTATCTATTGGTGGGTGTGTGTGAGGGGTCGTCCACTTACTAAAGCTCCTGAGGCCTGCATTCTCAAGTGTCTAAGTGGTAAGATACCGGTGACTGTGCCGTCGGTATATGAATAAAAGCTTGCACGGAGAGGCACTGCATGAAAGTGTGTGAAGGCAACTCGCACTGCAAAGTGCTCCGAGTGGTCGATACGCCTGTAAAAGTGCTACATAAATACGCTCCATTTACCATTCACAGCAGGATGTTTTATGTGATGTCATCGGTTCCCAGACACGTAGCCAACGAAATGCCCTCTGATTGGCTGGAGTCAAATGAGTAACAATATCTTCAATGGGTTTGCTTCTTTGGCAGTCTTACCCATAAACAAGACTTTTTGTTTTTTTTATTAAAGATGCAGTGGCTGGCACCTCCAGCGAGTCACTTCAGAAAGTACAGCAGCGACTTGGATGAAAACAACACTGACTTACAAGCAACAGTCTTTGACGTGGCCACTGGCAGGTTGAGTGGATGTGAGATGAAGAAGAGGAGGAGGAGGAGGAGGAGGAGGATTTTAGTGAGTTAAAGCCAGAGGTAACGATTGACCTGCCTGACAATGCAGCCGTTACAGGGTCACTGAAACCTTTATTTTCTCAGCTCTCTGAGGGAGACAGACCCACACGTGAAATAAAAACCGTTTGAGAGCTTGCACACTATTGTAATCCATGCCAATATCAATCAATCAACAGTTGAAACAATACGGTTTAAACCATTAACTTGTTTCGATTTTATCACAGGCTGAGACACAAAGGACGTCTTCATCATCAAGGTTTTTCCGAAACCCCTCGGGCTTTGGGAGACTGTCTTCAAACACCGCTCAGGTCTTTGAATGATTCCTTTAAAGGGCGCCTGAGTCTTAACGGGTTAACCGAGAGCTCTTAGAAGCACGGGAGACCCGAGACATCATCGGCGGAGATCAACTTCATCTTAAGCTTGGAGGAATCATCCGTCTCTATAATTACACTCTGTCAGAGGCTTTTTAGTCTGAAAACATATCGGCCGACACCAACATGTAGCAACAGGAAAAAAGGCAAATAAGACAGGGTTTGTTATGAGATTTCCCGCCCAAATATACAATATGTGACTTTGGCCACTAGGGGCCTCGGAATCGAAACAATAACAATAGTTTGATGAAATCTTGGAGCAGCTTGGGATCATGGGAGTTGTCGCCTCCAACACCATTGCCAATGAAATTCTACCCGGCTCTAATCCAATGACATCTATGGATCCAGTAAAGTATCAACATGTTTTCATGTCATGGCAAAGTTCAGAAGCTAATTGGCTAACTATGCTTTTCGTCGTTGCCATGTATCTTATTTGCGCCCGTGTATTAAAGTAGTGACTCGGAAAGCCACTATATCCGCACTATTATATTTTCAAAAACATTAACTCGAGGGCCCAACTCGGTCCGCCAGAGAGTTCAACCTGGACATTTTTGAACACATAAAAAAAACACACGCGGTCAAAGCCGTTATTAAAGGAAAAACGAGTTACATATTAGGTTAGAATGTTGTTGATATTAAGGTTAGCGCACCGGAAAGTACTCAAAGTACGACAAACACACACTGTCCTTCTGCTGTGTCAAGAGCATGTGACATTGTAAGAGAGTAAGTAAAGAGACACCTCAGTGTCCTGGCATATACACGGCGAGACTTTAACTTTCTAAGTGTTTGATGGGCGCAGGTGCTTACAAGGCGGTTCATTCTTTGCCGCGGATATGTTTTGGCTTTATCCTCGTCCAAACGACGGCGCTGTGCAAGGTTGTTTTTTCTCCTCCAGATGCCGAAGCCGACCACACAAAGACGGCGTTTGATCTGCGAAATCCGATCTGTATTTCTAGCATTGTCTCCAGTTCCTACTGTGGCATCTTAAAGGTCAGGAGTGAAAGGCCATTTGATAACTACAGAAGGACCTTTTGGCTTTATTACGCTGCCTTTCATCTCCTTTCCTGCGGAGGTTAAAACAAAGCGTCGCATCCTTTGAAAAAAGAGAAAGGATACAAAAAAAAAAAAAAAATTTTGAAAAAAAAGGGATCGCTTTGGAGCCTCAAGCCCTTTCTGTCACTAGGGGAGGGGGAAGTCTGGCATCCAGTGTACAAGGAAACGTCTAGTGGGATATGTTTCTGAGAGCAGCCGGTCTTCTCAAGCACAATTAGCATATGTCCTCTCAACCTTCCAACCAAACCTCTCAATGAGACCCTGAAATCCTATTGAGATATTATTACCACTCAAACGGGGCATTACACAAAACATCTAAAGCACGCACGTCTGCGCACACACACACACACGTACACACACAGTAAGGTACACACGCACACATACAATCAAAGCTCAATGACACCCACTTCCCACTGAATATTGCTTTCTTTTTAATGGTAACCTTGGGAGACGGGCCGCACCGGCGCGACACTTAACAGCCACTAGTCTGAGAAAAATGTTTTTGATATGCTTGTGTCATTTAATCATCCACATTCTGCCGAGGCTGTGCAGGACAATTTTGCAGGATATTAACTCCCAACTAAACCCTGGCTTGTATCATTTGTGGGGCCAGTCAAGCAGGAGTCCCAGGAGGAGCGGAGACTCTCTCTCTTCACAGTCGTAGTAATCTAAGCTTGACTGGAGCGCGCGCGCACACACACACGCACACACACTATCTCTCTCTCACACACACACACACACACACACACGCACACACACACATAGGGCTAATAGACAGGTAGAGTGAACCATAAAGGAATAAAAGCTATGAGGAAATGTATGGTAAGCTCTTCATGAGGATGTTTGTGATTTGGGTGATCAGGTAACAACACTAAAATAAAAAGAGCTGATGTACAATAATAGAAATATATACACACATATATATATACATATACTAAAAGAGAGCAAAATGGCTTCTTTTTCATTTATACCCCCTCAAAGTTGGAGACTGAAGAGTATTCGTAAAAATGTCACTTTAACGTGATCCATTTGGACAGCTCACATTGCTTAATGGGGTAGGAAATTCATTTTTTCTGCTGGGGAACAGACACAGTGGATGATGTGATTCTATGCAAAATATATGAAGCCATTACTCGAAAAATGCATGAGTTTCAATAGTTGGGGAGTGGAGGAGGAGGGAGTGAAGGGGGCGAGAGAGAGAGAGAGAGAGAGAGAGGGGAGAGAGAGAGAGAGAAAAAAGAAGTATCTCATTGCATGGAGGCTATCCCTATTCTTTACCCCGCCACCGTCTCTCACACACACACACACACACACACGAACACAATGCAAAAGACAGCAAAGGCAACTGATGAAAACCATTTTTGTTCCATCACAAAGAACTAGGTCACCCTCTCATAATTGTCAATCATGCAATAAATCTCTCTGTGGCACAAATGAATACGGCATTGGAAATGAGACAAAGCTTATTGGCATGCTATGTCAGCTTGACTCAATTCATCCTCCTTTTCACACAAGACCATTCATATGTGAAGTTGTGCGAGGCTCTCTCTCTCTCTCTCTCTCGCTCGCTCTTTCACACACTCTCTCTCTCTCTCCCTCACATGCACACAGGCAAACACTCGCACGCCTCCTAATGTGAAAGTTACACGGGATTAATGTATGTGGACAGACCATTTCAGCCGAGGGGCTGCTTTATTATCATAACCATGTTTATTTCCATAGAGAACACGTCTCACTGTATTTCCATGCACTGGTGTGGAATTGCAGGGAACATGCACAAGTGGCTGTTACAACACATTGCTTTCAAGGCATTAGCGCACGCATGGTCTGACAAGCGGGGAGTGATTCCTATCGCCCCGAACTTGGCTTTTCCGTCCGAGTGATTTTTTTATTTTACTTTTTTATTTTATGCATCACCATAGGAGTACCAAGGACTTCATGCTGGAGAACCTACGGTGCAGTTATCGTTAGAAATCTGTGTGAATGTGTTTAGATGGTCCATTCCAGGTCCAAAAAAAAGAAAAGGAAAGGAAAAACAATGGCACGTTGTATGATGAAATTCCAAAAACAAATAAAATGAAAATAAGTCATCCTATCGCCACCCCCTCACCTCACCAAAATCTGAATTTGTTTAGTTCAGGGCTGTCCAACAATTGTTTTCCCTTTGTCTTAGCGCCAAAAGAATTCAAGTCGATTCTGAAAATGTTTACATTTAATGAAACTATATTTTTACATTAGTCATCGCGCAGGCCACTTTTGGCCCACAGGTCATTTGCCTGACAACCATGGCCAGTCTTTTCTTTGGTTCAAAAGGCAGAATGTATCATAAAAAATGGAAAAACATTTAAAAACCTGCTCCTACATTCCTGTACAGATAAAAACCTCAAAAATAACCTTACATATTTACATCGTGCCGATCAAAACTGCCTTTTTCTATGTCAAATCTTGCACACTGGCCCTTTAAACCGAGCGGGACCAGCATTCATTTCTGTCAGAGCTGAGCCCGGCTGACTCCTGACTGGCTCCCGCTCACCCCTGCAGCATACCAGGTGTACAGGGGTCTGCTCGCCGCTATCTGATTGGCCGCCAGCATTAACTTGACACAGCACTACGGCTCCATCCACCAGAGGTTTGTGTCACGTCTCCCAGGACCCGCCTGTCACTCTTTAAGAGGAGGGTAATAATAGCCGGGGCGCCACAGCAAGTGGTGGCACAGGCGATTTTAGAGAAACATCAGGGAGACGGTGACATTTGAGTCCACGACCAGAGAAACCCAAGCGCTGCAACCAATAAAGACTCCCACTGATATTCTCACTAGGCATGAGAAGGAGAGGGGGGGGGGAGAGAGAGAGAGAGAGAGAGAGAGAGAGAGAGAGAGAGCATGAAAGACAGAGAGAGAGAGCGAGAGAGAGAGAGAGAGAGAGAGAGAGCATGAAAGGCAAAGAGAGATGTCAGTGTTAGATGAAAATGTGTTGACCTGGTGATATTGATACCCCCACTCATAACCTCTACAGGTGTGCGGTGCCGTCAGGAAGCAGCAGCAGCAGCAGCAGCAGCAGCAGCAGCCCTGGGTGTGGCGGCTCTCTCCATGGATGAAAGCCAGAATTGCAGAGCTTATCATTTTACAGTACAACCAAGCAGCCGTCTGCTCCGGGTGGAACTGCTGACAACTGGAATCACTCTGGAAATCAGGCTACTGTACAAACACACACATACACACACACACACGCCCGTATATACTGTATATACAGGCGCATCGCTCCGTTTCAGGGAACTCGCTCTTTAGAATATTAAAATCGACGATTAACGACTCCATTTTCTAATTTTAGAAATATTCATCTGACAATCACCTCAGGATTAATGGCTGGATTTTTGATTGAGCAGATTTAGCAAGGTTATGGGGAATTTTTTTATTTTTTTTTTTTAAATCTGCCTTTGAACGACAGATCTGGAACAATCTGCTGATCAGTGTCAAACACTTTGTCTTTTTCCAGATATGACCCATAAATGAAATAAGAGCAGAGGGTGGGGTGGTGCAGAGAGAGCTTTGGCACTGAGCTGCGTTCAAACACGCAGAAATTAGCAAAAAGGAATCACTTTTTAGCGTCGGCAGAGCGATTTCATTTCAGGTGTGTTTTTATGGATTTATGCCGGAGCTCAACGCCAGTGAGACTCCAGACATTAGAGATCATATCTCCACAGGAGCTCACTTTACTCACTTTGTTGGTTTTTAATTCGACGCAACAATCCTAAAAAAAGAATAAAAAATAAAAAAAGACGTGAATTCAGACTTCACATAAATAGCTGTGGGCTCGTTTTCTCACTTTTCTCTCTCTCTCTCTCTCTCTCTCTCTCTCTCTCTCCCCCTTTCTTTCTATCAGCAGGTATTGACTGAACAGCTGCTTTGTACCACCACAGAATATGCTGCTAGTCTCAAGTGTCATTAGCTTCAGGGCTTTTCCAGCTAGCGTCAGGTAAAGATTAGATAACAATCAGCCCCTTTAATAGATACTGTTGGAGGCACTGGAGCCGTTCCTGTGCTGTGCCATTCATCTGAGGCTAACGACAGAAGAGGAGACGAGTGCAAAGCCATGTCGTTTCCTTCCCCCTGCCTTTTTCTCTTCCCTGTGATGTAGCACTGAGCCCGGCGAGCAACAAGGCTGTTGTTAAATTACATGTGACTGTTGGCTCACAGTGGTGACGACGTACAGTGTGTGTGTGTGTGTGTGTGTGTGTGTGTGTGTGTGTGTGTGTGTGTGTGTGCGCGCGCAACTGTGAGTTGGCGTTTAGAATTGAATGCAATGCAACAGGGCAGCAACTGGCAAATACATGATCAATAGAATAGAACTGTTGTCATCCCCACACAACAGGGCCAGAGTCAGATGATGACGGTGATGATACTAATACTAATAATAATAATACTGTTGATAATAAATGTGTTAGATGTATACGTATCTACATACATAGCATATGATTGCATACGTAGCAGATCATTTTTTGGAATCATCAAAATATTTAAATGCTGCATTTTGTCATTTACAGCAGGTCAGCTGAAATGTAACATGTATTCTTGGGACAAAACTTTTTTCAATGAACTTATAAACAAAAACAATGAAACTGTTTAATGCTACAGACACAGAGCAAAAATATTGTTTTGAGTCATATAGTTAATTTTCTGGCCACGCCAATTATGTTGGCAACTATTTTGAAAATCAATTAGCAGCTGCAGTTTAACAATGCAATTGATTTTAGAAGATCTCACACTTACCAATAGGTTAAATCTGAATATTTGAAGCTTTATATTTGTGCCATGACCTATGTTGAATTCTCAGGTGTAGTGCGTCCATCATGTTCCGTACATTAAAAAAAGCGTGTTCCGCGCGAGCTGCGCTGCTTCCCCTGAAATTCCAAAGTACAAAGGACTTTCTGTTGCATGACATTCCTTTCTTAATATACTTCAATTATTAAACGGAGGAGTCCGGCGTGGTGAGCGCAGAGCTCCGAAAACACCGACGCTGGAGAAATAACATCTGCATGTTTACTCAGGAGAAGATTCATCCCAGATAGCCCCCACATCCACCGCCCCCCCCCTCCCCTCCCACTCCAACCCCCACCACCAAAACGAAGCGGCAGACAAAAAAACAAGTGGAGGAAATTTGTGGAATCCCATCTGAGATTGCTTCCCTGATGGATTCCTTTTCCTGTCAGCTCAGACGAGAAATGAAGGCAGGGAAAATTAACTCCTGATACAGCCACGCTGAATTAGACAGAGAGGGAAGGGGGGAGGAGGAGGGGGAGGGAGGGAGGGAGGGAGGGGAGAGAGAGAGAGAAAAAAAACCTACAGACTTTTTAAGGATTCCAGCCTTGTCATTTTCAATTTTCTGCTCTTTGGACATGCTTGTATTCAGAT
Organism: Chascanopsetta lugubris; assembly: GCA_016785325.1. Classification (NCBI taxonomy): domain Eukaryota; kingdom Metazoa; phylum Chordata; class Actinopteri; order Pleuronectiformes; family Bothidae; genus Chascanopsetta; species Chascanopsetta lugubris. The sequence goes on from JAFBJT010105631.1 coordinate 58,236, forward strand.
TCCCCAACATCTCTTCGCCATATCAATCCTAATTAGACAATCTGGGCCCACGAAGGATGGGAGCGGAGTTATTTGCATAATTTAATCATAAATACTCAGTGATACATATTTCCAAATGCATTTGTACAATTATCTTTTCATCCTTAGGGCAAAAGTATTAATATGATTAGGCAATAATTCTAAAAAAAAATTTAAAAAAAGGGAAACCAGCAAGTGTGCACTCTTTTTTAAACTCCAGCTTTGGGCGATATGAAAAATTAATTAATTTCTGAGGAAAATCAATTTCTCCATGTGACCATATTAGACAGAGGCAGGCACGGGCCCCTGCATTCCAACCCACAATCAGGAAATCTCATCTGCTCCCTCTAACTTCTGTCACTAGCGTTTAGCGTCCTGCCCGGTGCGAACGCCACTGACTTTTCTGCTACGCTCCCTAAACGTGCTGCTAATGTAAGGGAGCGTGTGCGCGAAGGCGAGCGGAAATCAAAATGACCCACACATCCCAACGCCAGTGTGAAATCACGAGGTAAAGGAAAAAAAAAAAAATTGTAAAAATCGCTCGTCACAAATGGCCTTTAATACGCAGGATAAGTCATATTGACAGGTGTGTTTTACACAGCTTAATCCTGTTGTCTATAAAAGGGAAGAAAAAAGGAAAATCAAAGCTAATTATCCATCAGGTGAAAAATAGGTCGTTTGAATGCACTGATCGACACGAGGAAAGACCTGACGTGGGGGATTTTAACCATTTCGTACCCGCGCAGGGGATTAATTGGCTGTCGATCCCAGTGAAGGCATGCAAATAAGAGCAGAGGGGCTCGGACAACTAATGCATCCAACAGGCAAATTAACAGTACAGGCCTCTTTGCCATGCAAATAGCCTCTAAATCCACAAATGACATAAGTCGGTGTCAAACCAAAGCCTCTTTAACAAGTGAAATCTGTAGCTTGGAGAGAAAAAAGGAAAATGAATGGAACTTTTGCCAATTGGGCCGGTGTGAAGGGCTTTTATTCTTATTTAAAAAATGTTTTAATTTGCACCCGTTCCAGCTGAGTGAATGTCAAGTCAATAAAGCGATTCCCCGATTTTCAAGGAGACTATTTGTTTGCGAAGGATAAAAAAATAAATAAATTATAAGAAAAAAATAAAAAAAACACTTTGCCACCATCTGCCAACTGCACAGTTGACTTGAGCACATGTACTGTACCTAATCAAATTTAGCAGAGCCCCACTGACGGATTATAAATGATGGGGAAAAAAAGAAAGAACTTTAAATGTTTTTTTTTTTTTTACTTCAATAGAGAAACACCACACACAGTAAGAGGAGGAGGCCAATTTGACTTTCAAGAAAGTACTTGAATAGATTTGGATTTTAAACAGCTTTGTATACTATTATCTCTCTCCCTCTCTCTTACTCTCTCTCTCTCTCTCTCTCTCTAATCAGGCATCTGTCACTCTGTTTTTGAAGTTATTATCGCCCGAGCTCCCTCTTGGATGTGGTTGCCGGGTGACGGGGGTATCTTAGCACCCACTCTGACTGGGAATGATTTGAATGGAATCCAGAAATCTCCCCTGAGTACCTGTAAACACATCCGTGCCTTGTAGAAAACAAATATATTATAAGAGGAGCTCAGCGGAGGAGAGGAGAGAGCGAGAGAGAGAGAGAGAGAGAGAGGGAGAGAGAGAGGAGGGGGGGAGGGAGGGAGGGGGAGAGAGAGAGAGAGAGAGAGAGAGAGAGAGAGAGAGAGACAAGCTGGCACCCTCGGTGGCAGCTCACACTGAGCGCTAAACAAAACAATTACCGTCATTTGCAAATATGTGTGTTTAGGCATAAACACTCTTGAAGTAAGAACAAGAAGGGTGATGGCTCCGGTAACACTCGCTGTCATATCACTATCAATTACACTTATTCAAAAGAAGAAGAAGAAGACGAACAAGAAGAAGAAGAAGAAGAGGAAGAGGAAAAGTGGATGGGGCTGCGACCTGTCACTCGCAAACGTCCCCGATCTGTTCGCCTGAGAGCGAGTCGGAGGGGAAAAATCTATTTAAGAAGGGCATGTAAGTGAAAAGCCGTCCCATTCCCAGTGGTGGGACATTGTCTGGGGCGTGTGGTTAACCTTCAGGGGGAGACAATGATTGTCAATTAACTCCTGCATTTCTGAGCCCCGGCATCGGGTAGCACTGCCTTCAACAAAGCCCCACCAATGAGAGATATGCGATATCTCCGCAACCCCGCCCCCTCCCTCCATCCATCCATCCCTCCCTCCCCCCCTCCCCCCTCCCACCCCCACCTCCACCACCTCACCCCGTGTTATAATAACCTTTCAGAGAGTTCAAGTGTCACACAGCAATAAGAACCTTTTCCATCCCACCGCAGGGAAAATGAAAAGGAAAACAAGTAGCTGGAACAGAGGGCTCCTGGAGGGCCCCGAGTCATAATGTAAGGGGTGGGTGGGGTGGGGGTGGCGGAGGGG
>JAFBJT010105632.1:8931-19146 GCA_016785325.1 Chascanopsetta lugubris
GGAGGCCCGCGCTCGCGGACGATCCGCCGATGGGCGCGACAGTGCCGCCGGCGCAGGCGGTCATGCTGGTGGCGGGCACCATGCTGGCGATTTCATCCGTCGGCGAGCGCCCGATGCTTCCGTCCACCTGAGCCCGGATCTCTGGCGAGACGGAGAGTTGGTACTGAGGCACGGGGCCGCTGTCGCTGCTCTTGGGGTAAAGGAAGGTCTTCATCTGGCCTTTGCCCTTGACGTTCACCGTGCCCCGGTAGTCGAACTCGTACTCCATGCCGCTGAGCACGCAGTAGCTCTCCTCGCTGACCTGCACGCGGCACTCCACGCCCGTGGTGTCCATGCGGCTGGCGATGTTGACCGTGTCGCCCCAGATGTCGTAGAGCAGCTTGGTGGTGCCGATCACGCCGGCCGTCAGCGGGCCGTGGTTGAATCCGATGCGCAGCTTGAAGCCGAAGCCCAGCATGTTCTTGTTGAAGTCGTCGACCACGCGCATCATCTCCAGCGCGAATTCGAAGAGAGCGCGCAGGTGGGCATGGGGGTGCGCCGCGTCCGCGCACTGCTGCGCGTTGAGCCCGGCCGCCGCCATGTAGGTGGCGCCGATGGTCTTGATCTTCTCGATGTTGCCGAAGGGGGGCTTCCGCAGCAGCTCGTCGAAGTCCCCGATGAGCTCGTTCAGCACGCGGTAGCACTCCTTGCCGCCCTCGTAGCTCTCCTCGTAGAACTCGCTGAAGTTGACGATGCTGGCGAAGATGACGCCCACGTTGTCGTGGTTCTTGGAGTAGCTCTGCGTGACCTTCAGCTGCTCGGCCACGTGGATGGGAATGATGTTGCGGAGCAGCCAGTCGGCCTGGTCCCGCATGTTCTGGATCTTGATGCGGTGCTGGTCGGCCTCCACGTTGCCGTGGTAGTGCAGCCGGTAACTGACCTCGAACTCACGGTTCAGGAACCAGACCAGGAGGAGGAGGAGGAAAAACGACACGCAGGCCTCAGGGCCCAGCATGACCTGCGGGGGGAGCTGTGGGTCGGGGTCGCCTGGGCCGTCAGACGTGACAGAGGAGCTGTTACTGATGTTGCCCATCTGCCTCTCAGACCTGGTGCGGACATGTGGGGGTGAATACAGATTTTTTTTGTGTACACTTTATAAAAGTAACTAACGTACAACAAAAGCTTTTTTTGATTTAAAACCATTGAGGCAGTTTTTTTCAGTAGAGTGAACCAGGACCAGACAAGTCCCTTGGGGTGCTGTTAATGACTTACCTGTTCCTAATCTCTTTGTTTGTTCTCTAATTTTCTTTTCATCATCACTTTATCCGTTTTTATTTACTTGCATTTGGTGTTTGATCATTTGGACTTTAATGTGACACCCCATCACAGCCATTTCCCTTGTTATTGTTTTACTCCGTGGATGCATGCAAAGGTAAATATTAGATATTTTCATGTAAAATTGTTTATAATAATAACAATAATAAAAATAGTAATGATAATAATATAATAATAATTATTATTATGATGATTTCCTGCATTAAGAAAATGAAGGTGCTTACCACAAAAACAGACTCCTAGCAACACTGGAAGAGATGAAACACACATTCAGATATCCAACACACTCATTTGCATGCAACACAATCATGGTACACTTGACTTCGCAATATATTTTTTCAGAAATATATGGACAATAAATGACGTTATCAAATGGATTTCACAGCTATGCAATCAATTGGTATGTTTTACCTGCAGGGGGAGTTAAAGAGCAAGGTAAGCAGACCCAGTCCCACCAGTGTTGCCAGAGTTGAGCGCATCCAGTAGCTGAGCTGGCAGAAGTTACAGTACTGAATGATGGCTATGATGGCAGCACAGCAGATGAACATGGTGAACTGGGGAAAACAAGGGGCAAATAATGATTTCACAGCAACAAAAAAACAAAACAAAACAAAAAAAAGACAATCTCATAGTGACAATTCTACTGTGTTCATATTGGGCTTTTGAAATAGAACACACTTCAGACTCCTACCTGTATGGAGAGGTGCATGTCGCAGGTGACGTGGCAGAAGACGGCCACGGACGGCACCGACACCAGGACGGCTCCGATGACGTGACGCACGATCCAGCCCGAGAGCAGCCTCATCAGCGCCCTGGTACAGTTCAGGCTGCTGTCAAGGTAGAAAGCCATGCTGCGGAGGAACGACCGATGACTCGGAATTAGTGGCGTGAGTTAATCAGGCGCCTCGAGACCATAGCTTCTGCGTGACGACCATCTCACCGAACGGAAAAGAGCAGAGCCAGGGTCTCCAGCAGGGCGGCCACAGCCGTGAGGGCGAGAGCCGGCGTGGACAGGCTCCGGTGGAGGACGAGCGACTGGAGGAAACAGGCCAGCGACAGAGCCAGGAACACCGAGCAGCACAGCAGCATGTCCAGGAAGGTGCTGAAGGCCGGGCTGGCAAAGGTGTGGATGGCAGCATGGGCCTCCACCTGGGGAAGGAGGGGGGGGGGGGGGGGAAAAAGGGGGAGATAAAACACAGAGTGTGTATATACATACACATATGTGCATATATAAAAAAAAAAAAAAAAATCAAATATATATATATATATATATATATATACACATACATACATAGGTCCAAGACACTGTTCAAGACACATTCAACGTATAAAAGGTCCAGTTCACAAGATTTAGATACTAGAAGGCATGAAATCTAAATAGTGTACATATAACAGATGTATTTAAAAAATAAATAATCAAATGAATATTTAAAGTTTTGTCTTGATAAACCCAGGTTGGGCTTTTTATATAACCCCTCTCTGACACGACATAGTGTTTTTACATAGAACCAGAATGGACAGGCGTGTGGGTGGGGGGGTTGGGTGTGAGGGGGGGGGGGGGGGGGGGGGGGGGGGGGGGGGGTGACCTCACCACTAGATGTCACTTAATCCTACACACTCTGTAAACTCAAATCCGTATCACCCTGCGTTATCAGCGACTGGGGTGCCTGCAGCCCTGCTGCAACAGTTGCATTGATGTTTGGCCGAAAGATGCACTTCATACGATCCGCCAGCAGAGGGCATCGCAAACTAACACTAATTGACTCTGAATGTCCTGCAGTGATTTCCCTTTGCCGCAGTGGTAGAGTGTCTGACCGTAAGGCAGCATTAACAGGTTTCCCAGACAAGAACAAGACTTTCGATAAAACAAGCGGAAGCACAAACGGGCACAGAGAGTCTCCGGGTCCATTAAAGGTCCAGTGTGTAAGATTTCACTCATTTTTGTCACTTCTCAAAAATATTACAAACCAATGACATACTGACAGTTTAATGAGTTAATAATCACCTAAATGTTGTCCTTTTTTCCCCTTTACCCTTAAATGAGCCGATGAATGTATATTTACATGAGGAGCGGGCCCTCTCTATGGGGGCCGCCATGTTTGAATGGAAACTGAAGCCTACCACAGGTTCTCCTGCATGCTCAGAAGGTTGAAGGTGAGGTGATGGATACAACTTCACCTCTAGATGTCACCAAATCTTACACACTGCACCTTTAAAGATGTTAAACAAACATGCACGACTGCATTGTGTGCACTCTCAATTCACAGCCTGGCATATGGCCACCTCTACATCACATCACATCACACACACACACACACACACACATAGACACACACACACACACACACACACACAGACACACACACACCTCCTCCTGGGAGCTGATTCGGTAAGCAGACTCCAGACTCCTCTCCAGGAAGGTGAGGCTGAGCTTGTTTATCGGAGGTTTGTAGAAATAATCCTTCATCAGGCTGGAAAAGAGGAATTGCAGTCAAACGTATATAAATATCTACATCCGCAGCACAGAGCGTCAGAGACCATGCTCACCTGTCCTCTTTGATGACGTCCACAAAGTGGGCGTCGCTCCGCTCCCGGAAGTTCTTGGAGCGCAGGGGGATGAGCGCGGAGTGATCCATGCCCATGGCTCCGCCGCTCCACGTCTTCTTCTCCTTCTCCTGCAGCATCTCGCACAGCGACGTCTGGCTGTTGGTCAGCGCCTCCAGTCGGGGGCTGAGCAGGCCGTTCAGGGCCTTGGGGTTGCGTCCCGCCGCCACCATGGGGGAACACTTGGGATGGGCGCCCTCCTGAGGCCAGAAGGAGGAGTGTCAATATGCAAACGAGGTGTTCAGCATCAGGGTTGCATGCCTCCTCTGGCCAGGGTCGAAGCTGACGAGGGCAATGTGACTGAATAAGTCTGTGAGCCCGAGTGGCAATTACTGGTCCAATAAGAATTTCCCTTAAAGGTGCAGTGTGTAAGATTGCCACGTTTCTACCGGCAGGTATGTCTGAGCGCGGATGGAGAGGCCGGGAATCGAACCCATGACCTCATGAATTCCAGGTAAAAGCTCCATCACTAAATTTCGCACCCCCCCCCCCCGCCGGTATGAGATAATTATAAGAATAATGCCCAGAATGACCTTTGACCTTCACTTGCTGAAATATAATCAGGTCGTTCTATCTAGAGACCGAGAGCTGCACCTAATCCAGATTGATCACGTCACACCCTTGACCTTTGACCTTTGACTGCCAAAAGTGAAAAGGTCACGTCTGATCTCACAAGTGACTTTTTGTTGATCTGAGCTCATTCACTCAGATCGACTGTTTCCGTCTGTAGTGACGGAAACAGGAGAGCAACAATATGACTTACGAATGAACATTACAACAGATGTATGATGAAAGGTGCCGTGTAAACAGCGTCTTTTCAAAAGAGAATCAACAGAGGAAAATGTCTGATCAGTCTGTTTTTTTAGAACTTCAGTAAGTAACTAACCTTGCTGCCGTTGCTCTTGTGGTCGTCATGGCAGCCATTGAGCACCGCTCCTTCCTCCGAATCCGGCTCCTCCCCTGGTACCAGGACCACACTGCAGGACAGACAGGGGGGCTGGAGGGTAGAGGGGAGGGGCGCAGAGAGAGAGAGAGAGAGAGAGAGAGAGAGAGAGAGAGAGAGAGAGAGAGAGAGAGAGAGAGAGAGAGAGAGAGAGAGAGAGAGAGAGAGAGAGGTGTTTTCAGGTTGGGTGTGAGAGGCAGACATGAGAGAAGAAAGAGAATTCATAAACGGGGGAGATACAGATCAAGGAGAGCGTCGGAGCGGAGCCGATGGAGATCTGGAGTCCTGAGGGGACGATGCGACGCAAGCGGCGGAGGAACACAAAACGACGACATCTCAACACAAAGTTGTTTTTCAGTGACGCTGGAAAAAAAACAACAAGTCGAGGCGGCGAGAGGAAGGAGAGTAAAGGAGATCAAGAAGATCTAGATTTTCCTTCCACTCGTCTCCCTCTGATATAAAGGAAGGCGAATGTGTGTGTGAGAAAGAGATAAGTATGACTGACCATGACACTGAAATGAGGATTCACACACACACACACACACACACACACACACACAATTCAACCGAAGCACCTACTGTGTATCTGTATGCTTCATTTCCCTTGCACACACACACACACACACACACAGACTCACACAGACAGACACACACACTGCCACACCTGCTCTGTGAATCTTCACACACCCACACACACACACACACACACACACTATCAGATGTCATTGGGTTTCTCTTCCTTTCTCTCTGTCGTTATCGTTTGAGTGCGATCCTGCAGCGTCTGCCATCTTTGCATCTTTAGTGTTCGAGATGAAACGCAGGAGACGGCGGACGAATCATCAGTCGTAGGCAGGAAGTCTCCAGAGGGGCCTGGCGGGGGGCGGGGGGCGGGGGGGGGGGGGGGTGTGGTGGTGGGTGTGGAGTGTGTGTGGGTGGTTTTTGGGGGGGGGGGGGGGGGGGGGGGGGGGGGGGGGGGGGGGGGGGGGGGGGGGGGGGGGGGGGTCTCGAGGGGCTACAGTCTCTCTGCTTGAGTTCACTCATTATCATATACTCACGACCCCCCACTGTGACACTCCTGCCTCCCACCCACCACCTCTCCACATACCCTCTCCTTTTGGAAACCAGCTATGCCATCACTATGCACCAGTCGCGCCCCCCGCCCCCCCACCCCCCCCCCCCCCCCCCCCCCCCCCCCCATCTCCCACCTGCCTGGGCTGAGACATGAAAGATCTGTGAAAGGATCACAGGGTGGAGGAGTGATGGAGGCTACATGGATGGAGAGATGGAGAGAGAGAGAGGGGGGGGATTAATTGGGGGTGATCAAATGGAACAGAGGTTGGTGGTTTTTGAGGCTAATTACCAGCGAATAATTCGTTACACGGTTTGGAGTCTGTGACCTAGTGTTACAATTTAAAAGCAAATGAGATATTTCCCTTGAAGGCAGGGAGAGAGGGGGAGAGAGAGAGAGAGAGAGAGAGAGAGCGAGAGAGAGAGCTAAGGAGGATGAAATGGAAGGACGTGTTCCGAGCTGATGAGCACTCAGGGTCAGTTATGATAGAAAATGTCTCGCTGGGCAGGAAGTTATTTTGTGCATCAAACCGCTGAAAGAGAATTTCTCCTTCACAGGAAGAAACACGATAGAATGGGCGAGTAAAAGTGCACGTTTGTACAAACGGGACCAGCAGCAGATCCTCACCATCAACATCACTAACGCAAAGACTGTTTAGACTTGTTTGTTTGTTTGGCACGAAGCAACGTTTTCTTCGTTAAAGGCGCGGTGCATGAGATTTGGGGGCATCTACTGGTGACGTTGCATATTGTAATCATCACCTCATTCTAGCATGCAGGAGAACCTATGGTGGCCCTGGGTTGTCATTAAAGCTCCAAACATGGCGGCCCCCACCAGGAGAACCCACTCCTGATGTAAATATAGACTCATTTTAAGGGTAAAGTAAAAAGCAAGTCACATATTTGTAAAAAATAAAAAAAATAAAAAATAAAAAATGAAAAATGAAAAAAGATGCAAAAAAATGACTGAAATCTTACACCCTGCACCTTTAAACTGAATGGTAGAGCATGAGGCCGTGGGTTCAATTCCCAGCCTATCCATCCACCCTCGGATGCACGTTGCTTTGGACGATAGCGGCGGCTCAGTGAAATGATCCCGAGTCTGTGGATCCACAGAGCGAGTTGTTGTGGCAGCTGCCTGTGACCTTTGACCTTAAGTGGTTTACATTGGGATTGTAAAAAGACATCTTCTCTGATGCCTTGTGGAGGAAAGAGAGTCCGGGGTGGACCTGTGCATCCACACAAGCTCCGCCTCCCTGAGCTCAGCCCGGCAGGATACCCAGAGACCAGCACGTGTGTCAACTGAATGCCCCCCCCCCACATGCCCCCCCACCCCCCACCCCCGCACAAGGAGCCGTTCACCTATTTATTTAAAGGCTCAGCTTGTCACAAAGCAGACCAGGGTGTGAAGCCGAAGGGACAAACGGCTCTCCGGGTATCTCTCGCGGACGGGCAGATTCCTCCGGCGCGCGAACGCGGATTCGCTCGAGGACGCAGGCTGTTCATACACGAGCATGGAACGAGGGCACGTGTGCAGGTGAGGTGTCGAGAGCACGCGCGGAGCCCAAGGATACGCACGCGGAGTGAATACCAAGACACGGCCCGATTCGTTTTCATGTCCTCGGCTCGACCGACGCGAGGCTGCTCGCATACGTGAAAATGTTGGGACGCACCCACACGCGCACAAAGTGCAGAATGATGAGCGTCAGGAACGGAACACGCGGGCCCGTGTCGGTCCTCAGGCGATAAGGATGTGCGGTGAAAAATGAGCAGAGGTATGTCGGTGTGCTCACACATCCTCGCCCTCCCCCCTCCTCCCCTCCTCCCCCTCCTTCCCCCCCCCCTACACCGACACAAAAGGCTGCGAGATTCTTTTCCCCCCTCTCACCTTGGCGCTGTCGGGGGCGGCGGTGCCGCCCGAGGGGGCCCCGTCGGGAGACTGCACCCTGGGCATCGGGCACCACGGGTCTGCATGCTCGGCTCCAGCCAAGCCCAACTGGGAGCAGTTACAGTGGGAGAGAGCGTCCACCTTCCGGGCGGCGATCAGGTAGGTCCTCAGGCCTGGACGGGGCGAGAGACACAGGGAGAGACGAGAGAGAGAGAGAGAGAGAGAGAGGGGGGGGTGATTACATGGGGCACATTGTGTACATTATGATAGACTGATGTATTGTTTTGTGAAGGTTTTAGGATTCAGCAGAGGCAGCGTAACCAGCAGCATGAATTCCCTTTGAGAATTACATAAGCAGAATCGAGAGAGAGAGAGAGAGAGAGAGAGAGAGAGAGAGAGAGAGAGAGAGAGAGAGAGAGAGAGAGAGAGGCGCTGAATATCAATCTGCTTGCACTTGAAAAATCCAAGGTTATACATATACCACTCATCTTTGTTTCCATACGCTACACGTGCAGAACATAAACATGTTTTTTTTGTGTGCTCTGATTTAAAATCCCACATGGAAAAAAGAATGTGGGCGTGGCTAATACCAAGACCATAAACAACTGGTGTGCACCGAAACACTGGTGCCCTATGACCCAGACTCACGGTAAATATTATTGCTATGCAGCCAACATACCAGTCTACAAGGAAGGTTATGAGCTTCATATTAAAGGCCACCCCAACTGTGTGTGTGTGTGTGTGTGTGTGTGTGTGTGTGCGCGCGCTGCCGCCACACTGGCTGTGTGATCAGCGGCCGAGCAACAGTGTGGTTCCCAATACGATTCCGAGGGTAAACGTACATTTGTAAAACAGCGAGTACAGCCGCCGTCCAACGCGATGGCTGCGTGAGTCACAGCTGTTAGGCGGTGATGGCTCACGACTCACTCTAGTGGTAAGAAAGTGGTATAACGAGGTGGGCAATGTCACTTTAAATTAACACGTTTGCGTCACTTCTGAGAATTGGAGGTATACAAATCTACGTAAAGCCCCTTGAAAGGAATAATCACATTGTTATACGATGACATGCAGCTGTTTACTGCTTTGGCATTTAATCCAATGACCTGGGGGCAGTTGCGGCCACGAGTGGAAGAATGTTGGAGGACCTGCCGTCTCCCTTGTCAATCAACCTGTCTCCGTCCCTGAAGTGCACAGAGCACGAGACCAGTTGGCATTTGCGAACGCGGAGTTCCGATTTGCACTCGTCCGATGGTTTAACCCGCGGCGATTCCCGTTCTCGGCCGACGCACGAATCTTCCGAAAACACTGCGAGATCTCTCTCTCTCCTCGGCGGCCTCGGTCGCCCCCGGATCGCCGGGACGTTCCCACCGAGTCCTTTTCTTCATGACTGCACACGTGTGGCTCACTTCCTCCCGTGCACGCACCCGAGAAAGGAAGTGGAATATTCAAAGAGACAGTTTGATCAAGCTAAAGTGTGTAACCCCCTCTCACCTGCCTGGTCCGCTCTTCCACTTCAAAGAGCAAATCCCCTCCTTCCTCTGTTTGCAGCGATGCTCTGTGACAAACAGCGGCAACAGGTCTGTGTGTGTGCACGTCTGTGTGTGTGTGTGTGTGTGTGTGTGTGTGTGTGTGTGCACGTCTGTGGCACAGGTAAACAAACACCTGTGACTGTGTGCTTTGCCATTTAATCCAACTGTCAGTGCCATGGTCCACACTAAGTGTTTGAGACAGGCCTGCCACTGCAGAGACACCCCCGGGGCTGCACGCTCCGACACACACACACACACACACACACACACACACACACACACACACACACACACACACACACACACACACACACACACACACACACAAAAACCAAACCTTCAGGAACAAACAGTGAGGAAAGCCATCGTAGAGGAGCAGAGGATACAATGATGTCCGATTACAAACGACATGCAAGTAGAGCAGGAGTGTCCAGTTCTCCAAGTGCACTCTGAACATCGGAACACTTTGCATAGTCATCTCCCCCCGGGCCTGATTGGACCCTTCGGCGGGCTTGGTTTGGGCTGCATGTTCGACATCCCCGTACCAGTGGGAAAAGTAGTCCCTCTAACCACGGACGCAGCCTGTTAAAAGCACACAGCGGAGCGGGGCTGCGCGCGGAGGCTGCGGCCGGATCGATAGCGCGTTGGACGAGGAGCCAACAAAGGGAAACAATGGAATCAAAGGGCCGAAGCAACGCGGCTCATTCCCTGCATGGATGAGAGGAGGCAGCAGGAACCAGAGAGGAGCTCCTGCACGTTCAGAGCGGAACCGAGACCGACTGTCAAAGATGGATCTGCACGGGGGCGCACGCACACACACACACACACACACACACACACAAAATGCATTGACTGATTCCATTGGTTTG
>JAFBJT010105632.1:44101-60084 GCA_016785325.1 Chascanopsetta lugubris
GTCATTTTTGTCACTTCAAAAGATATTACGAGAAAAGTACATACTGACACTTTCATGGATTTATAATCACCTAAATATTTTAATCTTTTTTTCCATTTCCTTAAAATAAGCCCATGAATGTATATTTACATGAGGAGAGGGGGGTCCTCTCTATGGAGGTCGCCATGTTTTCACAGTCGTGAAAGTGGACATACGAAACATTTTAACAGTTTGAATGATAACTGAAGTCTACTATAGGATCCCCTGCAGGCTGAGAAGGGTAAGGGTGATGAATACAATATGCAACTTCACATCTAGATGTCCTCCCCCCCCCCCCCCCCCCCCCCCCCACACACACACACACACATACACACACACACACACACACACACACACACACACACACACACACATAATGGTGTGCCTCTGAGAACATGCAGTTTAAATGTTGTTGTTATTCCACCAGAGGGCAACGTGTGTACTGTAATCCACAAACTCCTCCCTCCCACTCCCGTCTGGATGCAAATCACATCCAGCTCTGTGTTAAATGCCACCGACAGACTCTTATTGACACAGAAATGTCATTCATTATGACGAGTAAAACATCCTGAGCAGCTTCACTTTGCAGATTCTCTGCTAAATAGAAAACTGCAGCTTTGTCTCACCTCCAGTTTCCTCTTAATGTGAGTGATTGAATAAAGACTGGCACAATGTTTTAAAAAAAAAACTTTTCACCACATCAGGAGCTGCAGACTGTATTTTACATTGATTTACTGAGACATTAGAGCAGTGGTCAAGGACCCCCTATATTTTCATATAAAATCGTGTTTTATAGTAAACTGGGCCTAGTGCCATGTATATTGCTATTCTGCATTCAAACAATACACAGGTTCATTCATTCATCTTTTTATTTCAAATGGCCATAAGACTGCATGTATACACATACCTTCTTAACTGATACCAATATCAATGCTAAATTGAATGATAATCATGCACGTAAGCTATTAATTTTTATTCTAAACATCAATATTTAAACAATGATAAGTGAACGCCTAGTGGTGCTAATGCTATGCAGAAACATACCGGTTATTTGCACACAATACTGAACTATTTAAGTCATTGACGGATCCATGTTTTTACTTAAAAGGTGCAGTGTGTACGATTTTAGTCATTTTTGTTACTTCTGAAAATGGAGATAGATGTTTTATTTTTCTCCATAACCCTTCAATATTTTTACAAGGAGCGGGTCCTCTCTACGGGGGCCGCCATGTTTTTACAGTAGTAAGAGTGGACGCACTAAACATCTTTTGAGTTTTAAGGACAACTGAAGTCTAACATAGGTTCCCCTGCAATGATCAGAAGGGTGAGGTGATGGATACATAATGCAGCTTCACCACTAGATGCCACCAAATCTTACACGCTGCACCTTTAACTGAAACCGATGCCAATATCAACGTCTGTCAATTGCATGATAATCATGCATATAAGCTACTCGTTTTTATTTTAAACATAAATCTGTAAACGACAATGACTGATGACCTTTTAGAGCCACTGTCATATTTAAAACGTACATACCTGTTATGTGTCATACGATACTGAGCGATTCATGTTTTTGTTTTAAACATACGTGTAGAAGGGACAGTGAATGTGTGAATGGCACACATAGTCCCACGTTGAGATGTCTGACACACACAACTAATCTACCTGGATGAAGGTCGTCAGGCAGAGGGTCATATCAGCTTCACCTGTACTTGTATTTCAGGTGTCGGTGAGTGCTTTCACAAAGGTGTGTTGTTGCAAAGGACAAAAGGCTCATCATAGAGCACATGTGTCAAACCTGTGGCCTGCGTGCCAAATGTGGCCCGCGGGATAATTTTATTTGGCTCACGAGAGCTTAAAGGCATATGATTGGCTAAAAATAAAAGTCTAAAGCAAACGTTGCCCATGAACTCTAGTTAATGACACGTGCCACTTTTTATGTAGAGCGGTATATTCAGTGTGTTTCCAGGCGCAACTTGTATGGAAATGTATATACAAAATTTGTAACTTAAAGGTGCGGTGTGTACGGTTTTGGTCATTTAAAAAAAAATGTTAGAAAACAATGACATGGTGACATGTTCATGGATATATAATCACCTAAATATATTATTATTTTCCTATTACATTTATATATAAATGCGCCTTTTAATGTATATTTACACGAGGAGCGGGTCCGAGGACGTTTGTGAGGGCGAAGTGATGGATACAACATGCAACTTCACCACTAGATGTCACCAAATCGTACACACTGCACCTTTGAATGAATATTAGATTAATAGAAAATAATCGAACATGAGGACAGTTATTAGGTAGTAATCACATTCAAACGCCCCTATGATGCTGATGTGGCCCTTGGAGAAAATGAGTTGGACAACCGTGTCATAGACCAAAGATTTTGCGACCCCCCTGCAGTACCGCCGTGGACCCCTGGGGTCGCGGACCCCCTGTTGAAGAACACTGTGTGTGGCTGTGACTCGACATCTACATTGCGCCACTTCCACCTTTAGGGGTCTCTGCAGCTCTGCGCAGGCCCCGCCGTCTCGCCAGCACGGATAAATGGCACCTCGTTAATCAAATCTGCATGAGTGCGCTCAGGTTGCCATGGCAATAATTATCAGAGCTGCCTAATTAACTTTCTCAATTGCTTAATGATATACGACCCTCTGAACTCCCTGCTTTTTTCCCTCTCTAATCCAAGTTGTTGTGTTTTCATTCCTCCGTTTTTAACTCCCCGGTGTTAAACCCATGACCACCAAGATAATAGAAATCATGGAGAAATTTAATTCAGCACCACATCGGTTCCTGCATGCCGGCCCACGCACACACACACTCACACACACACACACACACACACACACACACACACACACACACACACGGAGCAAACAGGTGGTGTCAGGCTTCGAAATGCAGCTCAAGTGCCCACTAGCTACTGAATGCCGCGCATGTTGCTGACGTGTGTTTGGCCTGGTCTTGGTTTGAGACCCACTATCGCCCCTTTATGACGGGCCGTGACCCAAACTAGGGAAAATGTTCTACTTCTCAAATGTATTAAATGAAAAGATGGAGCAGTTTGAACCTGAAATAGTACAGAATAGGTATGTAAAAAAAAAAATAGTTTAATGATAAAATGACCAGCAGGTGGTATATACCATAGTATAAATATTCCCTTCTACACTCTATTAGCTGCATTTGAATTAAAAACTAAAAAGTGCATCTTGGTAATAAAACATGAGAATGTAACAAAACCCATATTTCATATAGTCGGTGTCGCAATTGCGTTTTATGGTCAGCTTACGAAAGCAAATGAAGACAAACAGGTTTTCCTCTGTCTGTGAAAAGGCGGGCGTCAATTAGTATCTCGGGGCATCATCGCCATCTACTGTTAAGGAGTGTGAATAGACATAGACAATAGACATAAAATAATAAGCTCAGGTTGTTCTCTCTTAATATCAATTTACAAATCAAAGGCCCGCGACCCACTGAAAACTGGTCCGTGACCCCACAGTTGAGAATGACAGAAAACGTGTTCATCCTACCTGGTTTATCTACAAAGATTTTACCATGCATTTTTTTTGCGTAATACGAAACTGTATTTGCTTTGTTGCCGTGGCTTATATACGAGTTTCCACTTTTGTTAAACCCATGACCGCCAAGATAATGGAAATGATGGAGAAATTAAATTCAGCACCACATCAGTTCCTGCCGGCCCACGTTCACACACACACACACACACACACACACACACACACACACACACACACACACACACACACACACGGGGCGAACAGGTGGTGACAGACTTCACATGCAGCCCACCAGCCACTGAATGCTGGAGCATGTCGCTGACGTGTGTCTGGCCTGGTAGCGAGTGTGACTCACATATTCTGTCTCGTGCTGCGACCCTGGTGTGACAGCTGACTGAAGGTTGGGAGCAGCGGTACCGTCGTTCCTGATCAGCCAGTCGAGACTCTCTGAGATACATGGAGACAGGGGGCGAACGGTGCCTGGTGACACCCGCCCTGCCATCCCCTGTCACGGGGAGGCCTCCTATCCCCGTCTGCCACCTCCTTTTCCTGCCTCCTGTCAGCCGGTGGGCCCTCGCTGGCCAGAAGAGTTATTTCCAGCAAGTTTTTGACATCTTTTATTCTGAAATGCAGAAGTTCGGCATTGAAAACAACTGTGTTGGACCAGTGCTGGGCATTGATTTACAAGTTGAGTGCACCTGGTTGACTTGCCGAGGGGAAAAAATTGCGTATTTTCTTGATGTTAAAATGCCGGAGATCATAAGCCTCGGAAATATCGGTATCTTTCATGTAAAACCCTTACTTGTGGAAGTGGAGCTGCCAGATTGCTAACAGCCTTCATGTGTTCGGTCAATAATAAAGTTAAAACAATCCGTGTTTTCTTGACAAGTCAACTCTATAAATCACTTGGAGTCACGGAGACAAGTTAGTAGTTATGTAGCAGTTAAAGTGTTGGGGGGGGGGGGGCAGACATGGCGGAGAAGAAGCTGGCCCGGGCAATTTGAACTTATGTCAGAGCCTGAGACCACCTTCAATATAATTATATTGTATTAGAGATTTCTTTTAAATATAATGATGGGCAAATGATCCCGAGGCTTCGGAGCTTGTGTTGCTCTTCCTGAATTGAAGAGTTCAAGACTCACTTGCAGTTATTCTGAGCAATTTTTTCAAAGAGTGGCTGTGTATATATATTTCTTCCCCATCAATTTATAAGCATCTGAATGTTTTTTTCCCCATTACAAACAATTGCAAAGAGGCGGAATACACACAGAGCAGTGGGTCGGCTCACGGGGACGTCACCTCGTCCGCGGTATATGTCAGGTCGGCTCGGGCGTCAGTCAAGACACCACGGCCGTAAATATGCACAATTTCAAATGTCGATAAACTAAAAATAAGCAAATTAGAAAAGACATCACCCCCGTACAGTTGTCACGTTAACACATGTGACCGAGTGAGACCAAAGATGTTTCATTCACCTCTAAAGTTGACGATTTCAACATGGGTGTGTGACTCCTTTTGGAGTCAGCCCCCAGTGGATACACCCTAAACTGCACGGTTCTTCACTTCCTATTGTGCCTCACCGGAGGTTGCCCCTCAGAAAGAGCAGATTGGAGCAGCCCCAGCCCCATTAAAAGCGCAAACATCCCATTTGCAGTCGAGGGTCATGTGATCTCAACCTCCATCTCAAAGGCCAAGAATGAGTTCTGAGCCTCAGCCTCGTTTGTCGTCCCGACCCGAGGCCTCGTGTTGGTGTCGCTCCTCTCTGCGAACTCTCGGCCACAGGCCATGGAGCACTGAAAGAAAAAATAGGCCGTACAGACCCACGCCTGATTTGTGGGATCAGAGCTGGGTCAGTGGACCACAAGGCCTGGAAGACTTCATGTGATTAACTTTCTTTCCTCAACCACCATCAGGAAGCTTTAAAGGACTGGGTCGAATCAAGCTTTGGCACACAGCGCTAACCTTTACCACCAATGTCTGCCATATGTCTGGCACCATGCGCTGACACAGTGTGATACTATTCCCCTTTTTCTATTTCCTACATTTCACTAAACCCTTCATCCCTTTGCCTTTCCATTGCTCACAGGACCCACCCGTGCTTAATTGTCCCTGCTTGCCTTTGTTGCCTTAAAGCCGGTGGGTGGGTGGGGAGGGGGGGGGCTACTGGCAGGGGGAAGATTATCTTTGTAACACCTCTGCAGTGTATCATTTTTTCTTTCCCTCTTGTGAGTGGATTTCATGCTTGAGAATGCAATTTTGAAATAGGATTAACAGTAGGTGTTGAGGTAGTGTTAGCTAAAGCACTTTATGTCAGGTACGACGGCGGAGGGAAGTCTGTCACTGCACCGGGCTGGATCCTTTGGAGGAGGGGGATTCGTTTGAATATTACTAGAGGTGTATTTGTATTCATCAAAGGGCTGAGAGGCAGGAAGGGACAGCACCACACTGCTGTGGTTTCTACCCCTGAAAAGCAGAAGACAAGAATCCACGAGAGCAGTATCGTCCTGTATGGGAGCGCATTGCATTCACTTAGAAAAAATAATTTTTTTGATCATCAAAAAGGTGAAGTGTGTAAGATTTCTGTCATTTTTGTCTCACATAAAACAATTACATACAGACATTTTCGTGAATTTATAATCACCGAAATGTTTTATATTCATCCATTACATCTGAATGAATGTAAATGTATATTTACATGAGGAGTGGGTCCTCGCCATGGTTTTACTGTAGCCCAGAGTGGACATACTAAACATCTTTTGAGTTTTAATGACAACTGAATTCTACCATAGGTTCTCCTGCATGTTCAGAAGTGGGAGGGTGAGGTGATGGATACAGCAGCAACTTCACCACTAGATGTCACCAAATCGTACACACTGCACCTTTAAACAGATTATGAATAAAGAAATACCTTTACGGTTTACAGTGACGACTACATCATTAACGTCGTCCAATTGTTACATGAAAAGCATTTCAAGTAAAGGGTTCAACAGGGATGCGAGAGCCTCATGTGGAATTGTGTTAGAATCCATTTATATTTTTTGTCCGATTGACGTGTGTGTCAGTGTGCACCCTTTGCAGGTGGTGAAGAGACCCCCCTCAGCCTTATAGACACAAGTACACAGATGAATTGAATTAATTTTGTTATTTTTATTTTTAGAAGATAAACATCTGATCAAACGCACTGCTGGACTTATCACTGGATCAGGGGATGGATTGGAATATCAGAAAACGACGAATGTGAACAAGCAGGAAAGGCCGTGAGTCAGACATGATAGCCGCACTCCAGAAGTGGCACAATCATTTGAACATTGGGGTTACAGGGAAAACCATTTGATTGTTTTTACCACTTCAAGGGATAAAGTAGTGGTGCCTTTGTCAGGACTTATTAATACTTTAAACCATATAAATTAAAGGAACAGTTCATTGATACCTGGTGGAGAAGTCGCAGGTTGCAGCTGAATACAAGTGTTTATTTTGTCCAATCTGGGCAACTGTATAAAAGAAGGGATGCAAAATTGGCTGCCTCCGCAGAGAAGGTTTACTCCCATGTGAGTGTAAAGAGCTTATTGTAGAGTAGTAAAGGCAGTTATTTGTAGATATAGGTGATCTGACTCCCATCAAACATACTTATAATAGCATTAGCAGTGACATTAGCAGAGCATCAAGCCAACAGGACATATATGCTCTTTTAGGATGCATTATGATGTCATATCCTGTGGCGTATTGTATTACACAGCACTCAACAAAATAAAAGTACAGCTTTGTCTAATAATTAGGTTGGTTTTTCGTAATTATGAAATCCATGTGTCGTAATTCAAGTATTTTTTGGATGAGAATATGAGGAACCAGCCCCCCCCCCCCCCCCCCCCCAAAAGAAAGCTAGTTGCCTAAACAAAAACAAAGACACAAACAAACTAGTCTGTATATGTGGAAACTTAGCATGATACTGTATTAAATTATGATATTATTGATACCATATGTGCAGTATGAGAAGTACAAGAAGATTCTCAGGTTACTGGCTTGAATGGGTTTTCTCCATCAATTACTCACTTGACTGCCAAACCTCCTGAGGGTCGTCATCATTACACTAATTGCACTGCCCCATGTTCTTTGATAGTGTTGTTAGTGTACATATCACAATATCCTCCATTGTGTGTAATAATGGCAGAATCTCACAGAACTGAATCACATTGTGTAAAGAAGCCGTTTCCCTGAATTTGCTTTGCCTGAAGATTTCACACTCAAATGTGAAATCTCCACATACTGTTTCTTTCATAGCTTCAAAACAATGATAATATCTGATTTTTTATTTTATTCATTGGCGCAAAATTTAAAAAAAGAGAGGAAAAACAGAACACAACAGTAATATAAATACAAAGTATACATTTCAGAGAGCATTTGAATAAAGACATGCCAGGAGAACCCAAAAAAATCCTGAAGGGGCTTGACAAGTCGGGCTCCCCAACATATCTCACAGTATAAGGTGGTAATTTGTCCATTCGAGAACCCAAAGGATATGTGTTTTCTTTCACTCCCTCTAACTAATGAATTCAGTTCACCAAGAGCCTTGTTTACAACCTGTTGTGATAGTGTGGACATCCATGTTGTTTGACTTGTCTGACCTCTTCCTCATTGACGGTGCCATGCTCCAGTAATTGTCGAGTGCATGGTGTTGATGTTACTGACAATGATGGAATGAATATTCCTTTTAAAAGCTTCTGGTTCAAGCTGTGTGCAAGAGCCGAGAGATTTGCTCCCTTTTGGAGTCAACACCCAGTGGCCATGCTATGAACTGCAAGTTATTTCACTTCCTATTGTGCCTCATCCGTCTGCACCGGAGGTTGCCCCTTGCTTTCGTCTTTGTATGGGCAAAGAAGAGCACGGCCGCATCTTCCCTGATTGGAGCCACTGGTGGCAACAGACAGTGTTACTCAACAGTTGAAAGCCTCAGGGTTCCCCAAGGCAGAGAGGGGCGTTCCCCCCCTCCGCAGGTAAACACATCAATAATCCCGCAGGTTGACCGACTGACTGGTTGGTTGGATAAGGCATGAAAACGCAGGAGGAAGACCTGTGGAGAAGAAGCAATTAGTGTTCACTCTCAGGTATACAGGGCCTCGGAATGGTAAGCGATGTGATGTAAACCCTCAGGTGATCAGCCGAATGCAAACAACTGCCAAGAAAGAGAAAAATCAATGGGTTTCCTGAGCAGAGGTGAAATTTCCCCTCTTACCGACCAATTACGAGGAAACTGGTCTGTACTCACAATGCTGTGAATTTAAAGGTACACGAGGATGTTCGGGGATACAACCACAATTACGTGTTTTTCTTTTGTTTAAATGTGCAGTGTGAAGTTGCACGTTGTGTCCATCACGTCACCCTCAACCTTCTGAACATGCAGGAGAACCTATGGTATGGTTGTCATTAGAACTCAAAAGATCTTTAGTATGTCCACTCTGGACTACTGTAAAAATATGGCAGCTCCCAGAGGACTCCTCAGTCCGCTGCTGGGACAGTGTTCATGTGTCCGTGCGTGTCTGTGTGAACGCGCTTCGCATCGCTCCGCTGTGAGCGAGTGTTTCTCTGTTTTGTTTAGGTTACTCTATCCATGTCCCGTTTAATGAGTCTATGTGTTGAGTTAAGGTAGTTCGTGTCATGTCGACTCATCTATATCTATTGTTCCCCACTTCCTGTTTTACTTTGGTGAGAGGTTCTGGTCTTCCTGTCTTGTCTGCACTCTGTCTGCCTTGTCTGGGTCTCCCCCTGATTCCCTCATTACCTTCACCTGGTGCCTTCTCGTTGATTCCCCACACCTGATTGTGATTCCCGCTCTCCCTATATACTCTCCCCTCTCCCTTTGTCTGTGTCATGTCTGTCTCATGTCTGAACCACTGATAAACCCCTTGTCTGGTCACATGTCTCGTTTTGCCTGAGAGCCACGGAGCTCCTCTTGTTCTATTTTCCATGTTTAGTTAGATCCAGCTTTAGGTAGTTAGCAAGCCAATGAGCTCCTGTTTAATTTTTGCTTTGACCAAGAGAATGAAAGACTTTGAAAACATCCCATCTCCTCCGTCTCGTGCACTTGGGTTCAGTCAGTGTGCGCGAACATTCCTCACAGTTTTATAGTTTTTTTAATAAAAGAGCAAGTTAGAGACCTGTTCTATAGGAGAGGTAACTTTCAATGACGTCTGTTGTGATCTTGATACAGAAATTAAATACATTTGATCCTCCAAGGGGGGCGGTGGTGCCGGTTGGGGAAACACTCATGTCCTGATTGACCTCACGGGGGCCGTAAAATGCCCAGGTCTGCTATAGACCACGAGATCCTACTGTGTAGATTAGAACAAGATGTCGGGATTAGAGGAACAGCACTTGCCTGGTTTAAATCCTACTTGTCGGACAGATTTCAATTTGTTAGTATAAATGAGGAATCCTCCATACGCACTGAAGTTAATTATGGAGTTCCACAAGGTTACGTACTCGGCCCAATTCTTTTTACCCTCTACATGCTGCCATTAAGCAACATTATTAGAAAACATGATGTAAATTTCCACTGCTATGCAGAAGACATCCAGCTGTACTTATCCACAAGGCCTGACAACCCAACCCATTAGATTAAACTCCAGGATTGTCTTAAAGACATTCAGAGATGGATGACCCAGAACTTTCTACTTCTTAACTCAGAAAAAACTGAGGTCATAGTCTTGGGCCTGAAACACCTTAGCTTTTATTTGACCAGGACTAATCATTCGACCAATACATCAAACAGATATATAGAACAGCCTTCTACCACCTGCGCAATATTAAGACAATGAGAAATATCCCATCCCGAAAGACCCAGAAAAAGCAGGAAATGCCGAGTTATCAATTTTTTCCCCCCAACACATACTTCTCAGTGCTGCAACTTGTAGACGGCCCCTTAGCTTGCGACTCACAGTCGGATGGATGGAGGTGCTAGCAGAATTCATTCCAAAATTCTGTTCTTAAATTAAACATATATGGATTTGTTGGACAACATTTAATCCTGCCCTCCAGTGGTGTGGTCAGGGAGTCTGGTGGCAGGAGGGGGGGGGGACACAGCTTTTGTTTAAAAGTATAAAAACAGACCTCAACAGCAACTTCCCCTCTCATGCAATGAGGAGACAATGATGTCGTCTTAAGCCACTGTGGCTTTTTGTTTCACAAGTTTCCATATTTAAATAACAAAGCGGGTCATGTCTTACAAAACAACTCATGTAACTGTTGTTTTGATCTGCCACCTTTAGGCTTCAAGCTGCATTTAAGTAAAAGGGGCGGGACTTTGAGTTGGCTACAAACACAACAATTACATACTGTCGCCTCATAAAGTTGGAATTTTGAACAAATGAGCAAATATTCACCCTTTGCTGCAACATTCACACTCAGTGGAGCCAACGTGTCTAGAACAATTGTTGTTGGTCTGCGGGATTTTTTGCAGTTTGCGACAAACGTTTTCTATAAACTTTACATCAACTACCGTAAAGTATTGCTACAGAACACTTGTACGAGTCGTGATTTGATTGGCTGCTTGAAAGTTGTGAAATGAGAAAACAGACAGGTTCAGGTTACTTTATTTGTACCCGTGGGTAGATTTGTTTTACAATAAGCGAAAACAATATGGCACCTGGTCAATGAACAACTTCAACAACGTAGATTAAACATTCTAATTAAAACTATATAAGTACAGGAGTGATGATCCTCTGCGTTTTTCATTGTGTGTGACCTCTTTTACATAGCAAATGTCACCCGTGTTTATAGCACATCTTCACCAACATTGGCTCTTAGCATCAGCTCTCCCAAAGCATCCTCTCAATGTATGATGCCGCTCTTTCATCCTAAAATATTGGTATTTCTTTATCTGATGTGTTGACCTTCATAACATATGATGGTCATAAGAGTTTTTTAAAAAGTGGTGGAAGACCCAGATGAAGGGGTGAAGACGGGTTTTTGGTGACAATGGCCAACACCCGTGATGATGTGCTGTAAGGAAAACATTTTGTGTAAGGACAAATTCTTATGTCCTGCCTTTGTTACATTACTACTTACCTGAGAATCAAGGAATTATTTTGCTGTAAATGTATCTGTGTAAATAAACTCGTTACATTAGTTACTATTAACCCTAACCCTAATTTTGACCCTGACCCTAACCCTATTTCTCTAACCCCAAACCCGAACCTTAACTCTAAACCTTAGCTCCTGTAAACAACCCTAACCTTGACTCTGACTCTAACCCTTGCCCTACCCTTTACCCTGACCACATGAATGCATCTTCTGTGACATTGCTTCCTACTTGCTGACCTTAAGGGCTAGGGTTAGTAACCCTAACCCTAACATTACCTTAACCCCAAAGAAATATTGGAGAAGTACCAGACATAATTCTTCTGACATTTTTCATTGTCAGGCAATTTAGTGTTTGGGCCTGAATACAAAAGAGGCTGGTTCTGATAGGATGGTTTTCTTTGATTAGCCAAAATCTATGACATAAGAGGTTTTTTTTTTTTTCATGTTACGCAGTCATGTGACCCGTTTGCTAACCCACACATTGTGATTGGTGCAGCTTGAATGTTTTGTAACAACTTAAACTGTTTGCGGTTAATGCTCAGAAAAGCCGAGCGGTCTGTGTTAAAATAAGTCAAAGATGCTGTTGGCTCATCCACCTCAACTGCCTCCATAAGTTATGACACCATGTCACGCGGTGCCACAGTCATTCATTATGTTTGTGACCACAAGACGTCCCTTGTCCGGTGGACATAAACTTAGAGCATTGTAAACAATGGGAGCTGTTGTTTGTATCGAGTGACAAACATGTCAACATAAATACATTGAGACGAATTTAGTTTTATTCTACTCGATTCCTCCTCATTCAGCTAAAGACAGCTTAAGCTAAGCTAACATTTCCTGGTCATGTGTAATGTCTGCACTTGGTGAACAGTCCATGCGTAGGTTGCTCTCAAGGTTTTAATTGTGGGACGAAATGTAACTGCTACTTCAAGGTGCAGTCTGTGAGATTGTGGTCATTTTTGGCACTTGGAAATGTTACCAAACAGTTACATACTGACATTTTCATGAATTTATAAGCATGTAAATGGTTTCTTTTTTTTCCATTACCTTAAAATGAGCCCATCAATGTATATTTACATGAGGAGCGGGTCCTCTCTATGGAGGCCGCCATGCTAGTTGATGTACTAAACATTTTTGATGACTACTCAAGTCTACCTAAGTCTATGTATGTTTTTAGACATTTATTTTTAGACAATTGAATGCCTTTGAATGCCACATTTGGCCCGCGTGCCAAGAGTTGGACACATGTGCTTTATACTAAACATATTTAGTATATGCATGTAGTGTTTATGCATTTACAGCAAAAAAACTAAAAAAAAGTGTAATCAGATTTCTTTTACTGTGATGGGTTATTTGCTCTGAGCTGTTTCTTCCAATTTTGGGCACTGGTGAACATGGAGCTCAACAGCAAAGCGCCATCTTGACGGAGGCAGCAGTGACAGTCAATATGCATATCATTAATACTTAATGCTGTGAAAATAAAGGGACAATGGATAAACATGAATCCACTTGGCTGAGGCACTTAATCTGACAAATCATGGCTTGGCAGGAAATGAGATGGTGCAGCTCAAAAACATGTTTCCGCTCCTCTTGTAGTCCCTTTGTTTTTGTTTTTTTAAACAAAAATGGCCACAACGTCTTAAACAAATACACGACAACCCCCCCCCCCCCCCCCCCCCCCCCCCCCCCCACCCCCACCCTGTGAAACCACGTAATTCCGCGTCCACCTCATGCCGTGTCCAGCCGTGTGAGTCATGCCTTTGGTGTTTGCGTGGCGGTGGCGGCGGCGGCGGTGGCTTGGGCGCATCACCTCGTCGTCGTGACGATGATGATGATGAGGACTTTGCAGTAAAGCCACAGGGCGCTCTCTTTCCGAAACACCCTGCATCCACCCCGCTGGCACGGCCTCGCTGTTTTCATTCCATACGATAGGAGTCACACCACATTCCTGTTACAACGTCTCTGCAGCGCATAAAAAAATCTCCCCTCCAAGCCGCAGAGCCATGTGTTTTGAATTTTCCCTCTGTTTGTTCCCATTTACTGCATCTCTCCCCATTTCTTCCTCCTCTTCTTCCCTCTGCTTTCACTCTCTCTCACACATGCTCCGAGCGTCCGCTGCCTTCGTGTTGATGGGCCCATTTAGCCCTCATGAAAGCATTCCATTAAGGTGCATTTGAGGTTATGGCTGTCGCTGACAAGCGGCTGTCAGAGAGTGGCAGCCTCTATCAGTGTTGGGGGGGGGGGGGTTTTCGGGGGGGGGGTTTCCACCGTCGCTCACAGCTTCACAGAGCGACTATCGATGGAGCTCAGCTTTATGAACTCGGAGCCACCAAAGGAAATGATGTGTGACAAAGACGGCGAAGGGAGAATTGGTAGTTTGAGTCGATGACCCTGTGACTTTAAATCATCAGGATGGGATGTTGTGCACGGTGCAGAGGCGGAATCAGCTCATCAGATAATGATTAGTCTCCTCTAGTATTGCACAGTTGATTTGCACAGTTCAGTTTAATGTTTGGAGAGCGGCCATATAATTATCAAAAGCATAATGATGAGTGAAATACGCTGATGGAGAAGGATAAAGTTTTTCCTTTTCAAGATTAGCAACGGGGAATGTTTTGCTGCATCATGTGTTTTTGTTTACAGCACATCCACACTGGTGTCGGGTGACCAGAATTTCCCTTAAAGGTGCAGTGTGATTTCAGTCAATTTTGTCACTTCTGAGGAATAAAAGACATTTTTTTCTGAATTTTGAATCACCAACATGTTTTTATTTTTTCTATATAACCCTTAAATGAGCCCATTTATGTATATTTATATGAACCCATTAGGCAATATGGGCAGATGCTAAGGGCGCCGTGGCGTCCAGGGGGCGCCACAACTCGGGCCTTCACTGTAATTCTATCATGTTTAGATTATTCATGGAATTTATTTATATAAGTCACATTTGTGTCATTTCTGTTTGTTTTTTAAAGAAATACGTGATTTGACCAAAATGAAATGGATATGTTATACAACAAAATTAGTTTATTGCATATATATATATATAAAAGTAATGCATTAATACAGTAATTGCATTATTTTTGTAACCCGTTACTCCCAGCACTGTTTCTGTGTATCTCCGTTTATGTGTGTCTCTATTTGTATATGTGTGTGTGTGTGTGTGTGTGTGTATGTGTGTGTGTCTGTGGGTACGGTGTGTGTCCCTCTGTGTCTCTATGTGTGTCTCTATGTCTTTGTGTGTTTGCGTGTATCTTTGTGTGTGTCTGTATCTGTGTGTGTCTTTGTGTGTGTCTATATGTGTGTTTCTGTGTGTGTGTGTGTCTCTGTGTGTGTCGGTGTGTGTCTCCTTGTGTCCACATGTGTGTCTTTGTGTGTTTCTGTGTCTCTATGTGTCTATATGTGTGTCTTTGTGCGTCTTAGTGTGTCCTTTATATGTGTGTCTGTGTGTCTATGTGTGTTTATATGTGCGTCTGTGTGTGTCTATGTGTGTCTGTGTCTATGTGTCTATGTGTGTGTCTTTGTGTGTGTCTGTATGCGTGTCTGTGTCTGTGTGTGTGTCTATGTGTGTGTCTTTGTGTGTCTCTGTGTGTATATGTGTGTCTTTGTATGTGTCAATATAAGTGTGTGTTTCTATGTGTGTTTCTATGTATATATACTGTATGTGTGTTGGGGGGGTGTCTGTGTCTCTATCTGTGTATATGGGTGTTTCTTTGTGTGTGCGTGTCTGTCCATATGTATCTCTGTGTGTCTGTATGTCTGTGCATGTCTTTGAGTGTGTTTGTGTGTGTGTGTGTATAAGTACACATGTAATACATACAACAAACAGATAAACAACTTTTCAATGGTCAGAAAACTTTTAAAAACTATTCAAAACCATCAAACCTGTTGATCTACAGTGTAAAGTCATGAGTCTGACTTGTGTTTGACTGATGAAAGTAAAAGTCATTGATGAAATGTGAAAAATAACCATATGCTGTCCTCCTCTTCCTGGTTTTACTCACTCCCGAGCCATGCTCCTTTTCTCGGAGCCCCAGAACTGTGAAAACAGGGTGTTCCTGCTGTCGTCCAGAAAAGGGGAAACATGTGTCCCCAAAATCCCTTTAGTGGCCAAAAATATATGACACCCGTAGGGATAAGAACTACCTTAGAGAATGACCGGGAAAGTTAGGGAGCGTTAAGGACCACTATGTGCGGTACTTAATGAAAATGAAGTCGGTTTCTTTTTTCAGAGAGTGTCAGTGTATCATGATTTGATTTAGACAAATGTCTTACTCCCTTTCATAAAGAACGTAGTTAAACGTCTGGAGCAGTGTAGTCTCATAACAAGCACGTAATTCATTTGAATGTAAAATGTTGATGAAA
>JAFBJT010105633.1:0-11483 GCA_016785325.1 Chascanopsetta lugubris
AGATGATTTCCCAATTGTTATCTTACGGTTAAACACCATGACGACCAAGAGACAACAACAGAAACGGGATTAAGTTTGCAAGTCTACAAATAGCTGATTGGTCAGGAGTCTTTCGTACGTGTGAGGATGAAAGAGAAGAAGTTCACAAGCTGATCAATAAACTGTGGAGTTACTGGGCATCACATACGTTTACTGGCCCCCAATAAATTCCAGGGATTTTGGTTTCCATACAAAGTTTAAGTCACAGGGGTTTTCGAGTACAGGTGTTGTCGTAAAAAACGATGACTAAGCTCCAATTATACAGACCCTGTATGATGTAAGACCCTTAACCACAACATGGTGTCATCGGCAGCAGGAGGTCACAGTTTGAGGTGTTCGGTAACTCGCAAGTCCCACAAAATGTGTGTATTTAAATTGCTGAGTCATCAGTATGAAGGATGAGGTACTATGCAAATACTTGCAACTTCACCACTAGAGTCCACCACATCCTACACTTGCAATATATCAAATCACAGGGCAGTGAACTTTAAAAACAACACACATTTAAGCTCCAGTGGTTTGTGGAATCAGAGAAAACATCTGTTGGGTCTACCGCACATTTACGCTAATTTCATTTTCACATTGTGTAAAATTTCCCGACCATCTGCTTCTCAAGAAGCTACGGGGGAAAAAAAAAACGTTTACACAAATATTTGCAAATAGTATTTCACCCAGGCCTGCAGATGATTTCAATCAGTGCTGACGCAGCCACACAATGCGCAGCAGCAGCTCCGCTTGAAAATGCGCAGGCTCCATCGGCTCGGTCCCGTCTGAGCTTTAATGACCTGTGGGCCGACCGAGAGCCAATCGTGTGACTGCGTTTACCTGTGCCAGCTCGGCTCGGCCTGGCCCCCGTCCAAACCAGGACTGAGCCGAAGCAGCGGTGGGTTCAGGGATGGTGAACCGGGGGTTTTACAATCTCCTCATCCATCCCATCATCACCATCCATCTCCCCCAAACACCCCCAACTACTGTAGCGTGAGAGCGGCTGTGTATGTCGGGCGTGTACCTGCATGAATATCTTGCGGGTATATGTTCCTGCAGTGCATCTCTGCGAGTGCCTCCGAGCCTGGCGTTTGTTATTCTCTCTGCAGTCACACTGTCTTTCATCAGGACCCGTCCTGCAGCCCACAGACTCTCCGTATACAGTTTCACAGTCTCGGGCCCCTGTCTGCTGCAGCACGTGGGTGGATGATTTCTAACACATGGGAACCTTGGGAGCCCACGCAATGCTGGAACAATAGAGGACCTGTCAGGACCAGGGCAATGGAAGAGGACGAGACGGCAGGCGGTGGTGATGTCAGAATCATTCACACCCACCCACGCTTCCTCCGCCCCTCTTGGCCGGCGGCCACGGGGACGCATGCACGCACACAGAAGCATTTGCGAGTGTCAAAAAGATTATTGCTCCAAGTTTCGGTGTTGGGTTCAAATCTCACTAGGCTCGTTCTGTGCATCTCTACGAGCATGCAAACGCACACTGACCCTCGAATCCTATCCGAACTCCCAATTCAAGGAAACCTATGAACAACTTGGGTCTCATCATTAGTCACAGTTTTAAAGATGGTCCTCGGTGCGTTTACAAGCCACGACAGAAAACCCAGAATCCTTTTACGGTGCATGAGAAAATCTTTGTTTGATGGAAAAATGTCCTCTAGTCAGACTGACACACCCAGATAAAGTCAGTGGGAGTCGATTTACTCCTGCCCATAATCCAGTCTTTGCCCCGGGCTTTCACCTGGAAGTTAGCATGAGGTGCTAGCATTGGAAACACAAGTGCTGCTTTCCCTCGGATATCACCGTAACAACGAGGGACAGTACAAATCTCATCTGCTACAAAAGTGAGGAGCACAACAAAGGCTCTAAACTTGCCCAATTCACTTATCAATATCGTACCGCTTGCTAGCTATAGTTACGTTGTTTCTTAATTGGTCTGTGATGTCATAGGTCAACCAGAGATAGGTCTAACGCTAACAAATCGCCACCTATCGTAGCAGTTTGACACATTTTGGTCAGTTTACAACTTTGGAACGAATTGACAATCCCAAAAAATCTATGAACAAAATGAGCGATAGTATGGACATTCATTGTTCCCAGAGAAAATATCCGAGACTTCTGAAGTCCTCTAAACTGTCTAGCACCACCAGTCTTCCTGCCCTTGCGAGAGCCCGTGTTTTTACTTAAAAACTAAACACGATTTCCAAAACCATAAAAATAAGACACAGAAGTTCCTATTTTCTGGATTGTCTGAGCCTGTCAGAATGATTTGTACGTATGTCTGTATACAGTCCTCCGTGTACGCTCGCCGTCCACAGTGTGTGTGGGTATGTGTGCGCACCCTGTGTGTACAAAATCCAACCTAAATCCCAGAGGATTAGGCCTCTCTGAGCAGCCCCTCTCCAGCTGCAGACCTCTTGCACGCCCAGTGGATAGCAATCTGACTTCCCGTGACACCTCCGCCTCCCTGAAAGTGAGAAGCGCCGCTCAGGCAACATATGGGCAGTAGACAGTCTGCGTGTCAGCGAGTTGGCAGGGCGAGCATCTTTAGATTCTCTTCCTGAATATTATTTATTGGGTCTTTCTGGAATGGGAGTGTATTTGTGTCGTGCATCTGCAGAAAATGTTTTGGTTGGACAGAGGGCGAGACGATAGCCAGAACCTGTGTACGGCTCCTCTTACTCCGCATCACCTTGAACCCAAACCAAAGCAAAGACGTTGGCTCGACTCGTCTTTATTGTCTGGACGTGGATTCGAGACAACAAGCGGAATCCGTCCTGCTCATCTGCCAGTGCTGGAAAAATAACAGGAAATACAATATGGTGGTGAGGGAAGGCAGGATGGTGGGTAATGAGTGGAGCTGCTGACTGTTTGGAGGTTTTTGGAATGAGGGAAGAGGGAAAACAGGACAGTTCCCAGCGGTCGGCAAGAGTCTGGCGAGGCCGCAGCACACGCCAAGCAGCGAGGGTGAGGAAAGCAATCCATCACCGCAGGGCCGCACTAGGAGGGGGGGGGGCAACACCGGACCAAACGATAACAATATGTGTGTGTGGCCATTGTTAGTCATTCAGGGTCATTGTGTGCTGCTGGTAGAGTCCACACCCTCTGAAATCAGTGAGAGTCCAAAACTTTGGAGACTCCCAAGAGGGGGGCGGAACACAGGGAATGGTACAGAGGAGGGATGTTTCCACACACACACACACACACACACACACACACACACACACACATACAAATGAGTCAAGCAATGGGGAAAAAATAATGGTCCAGCGATTCTCAAATGAATACAAATATTTGTAATCTCGGGTTCAGCATTTCCTGTTCCATTATCTCATGAAGGAAAATAAAATCCATGACAACAAAATCTAAAAGTATTATTTTTAAATGGCAATCTTCAATAACCATATTATCTCTAATCAAATCTAGGTTTCTGTAATAACTTTAAACAGCAGTGCAAACTGTACAAAATGTACCAAATGTGGGAGTTCCCCATGGCAGCATCCTGGAGCCTCTGTTGTTTTATTTTGTTTGTTTTATTACTTTCATCTGACTATTGGATGTACTATGCATTTTGTTAATGTCACCTCATTTAGTTACTTATAGGCCAATCACAAGTATGTATTAGTAACGCCGTTTGTACGCACACAGATAATAAAGGACGACTGTTGACAAAATCATTCAAAGTACCATGTTGATTTGTGAGCCGAACCGATCAATCCTTTGAAGCTACGGAGGTTTGAACTGCTCCTGCCGCATCACGTGAGTCTGGTCTCGGTGAAGTGACAGGTTGTCATGGCGATCAGCAGGCGATCGGAGCCGAAGCAAAACAACCCTGGGATTACCTCTGTGTTTGTTTGACTGTTTACTCTGGGCCCGGGTTCACTCCCGTCCCACTGACAGCAACACGAGCCATTCCTCCACACCATCTGTGGACACGGGTCAGTGTTGACCTACCGCTCTCCAGCTACTTTTGGGGGGGTGGGGGTGGGGTGGGGTGGGGGTGGGGGGGGTGGGGGGGGCATTGCAGTGACAAATAGAGTGACCGTGGATGCAATTTTCGGGGGGGGGGGGGGGGGGGGGGGGGGGGGGCAGCTCATACACAAATACTGGCGCCAAGTGAATATGATGCCTGTGTGTGGTGTTTAGTACCACATAGACTTGTGGTTGTACCACGTTATGTTTGACAAAGGTATAACTGGCAACACTTTGATGTTACATGGAGAAATAATTACATCCATACAATTGCTCACTTCTGAGATGAGGATTTCAAGAGCTCTCTCTCTCTAAAGATGATGCTCTGCTAATATGACAGCAAGTCAATTAATCAATGTGTTGCTCCTGTTCCCCGGAGACCAACCTGTCACTTCCAGGTTGTTTTAAATTCTCATTTTTCAGTTCTCTGAAAACATTTCAAGAAGTTACACAACCCACAACCAGACTCTGTGTCAATCCACGTCAGAGTGATTGGCCTCAGAGGAACAAAGAGCACGGAACTGCATAAAAAAACAAAATACAAAAGGCCTGATTTCACATGAGGAAATAGAAAAAGGGAAGGTGTCTCTTTATAATGATGAAATATGATCCTGGGGTTGAAGATTGTGAGAATTATAATATTCCAGCAGGATTTTTACTAATGTGAAATATTATCGCAAGAGCAATTTTGAGAAACCACTAGGAACCTTAAAATTGCATCCACCTTGGAACATTTTAGTTTTGAAACTAAAATATTCTTAGTGTCTCTGTCCATTGACTCTGTTGTTCAACAAAAACATTCGGAATCACTGTTGCCCCTGATCGAGATGAAAAGCTCGAGGGTGGGTGTCATGGTCTGGATGTTTAAAAAGACATGTTTGGAAATGTTTGTTTAATTATTCGTTCTAATCGATCACATACTTCAATAACGTCAGAGAGACTGTGGCAACATCTGTTCCAACAATCCACTAACAACTGAGGCAGCAATACTTTTTTCTCACACTCCCCCATTGTCAGCTCAAACCCAGTCGATTGGGATTCGAACCCAAAGGAGCAGATCTCTGCCTGTGCTGTAATGTAAAGACTCGTCTGCGCTTGGCTTCCTGTAAGTATCACATTGTAGCTGAGAGGAGACCCTGCTGGAGACTCTGTGAAATACGAAACGTAAATGAGGAGGTGTTCAGGAACCATTTCTGCAGTTTGAAACCAATCTGCTCAGGTCTCAACACTTCCTACTGTCAGAGCCGCCTGATTGTTACGGCCATTTAACACCACATCAAAAACCGCGTCGGACGAACTGAGCGGAGGATCTCGGGCAGCAGCTGCTGCGAAAGCGACGGCCTGTATCCTTTTCCCTGAATCCAGAGCCGGAGAGGACGGGAACTCTCCCAGAGCCCGTCCGTCCAGCGCCCTCTGCTTTCAGCAAAACACCTGGAGGAAGCCCCGAGGTGCCGCCTCCCCTGCTGGACATCATCATCACCGGCTCTCTCAGTCCTCATCACTCTGCCTTCATCATCCGCTTTCCACCGTCGGGCTCGGCTCACCGCGGGTCTGTACACACAAATATTCGCAGACAGGAAAAGCTACCCTTTCGCCAATTACACTCGGGTTCTCCTGCGTCTGAAGGGGAAGTCTCTGCTCCGACAAGTGTTGGCGGTCTTGGCTGTAAACCAATTCCTACCAGGCTATCGCCTTTCAGCCCCCCGGTCCCTGAGTTATTACACCAGCCCAACGTGGTCTGGTCTGGTCTGGTCCGACCCGCCGCTGGGCCTTGGAAGCCAGCCTCCCTCACCCCCTCAAGGGGCCCTTACCCCTTGGGGCTCCCCCCCCCCCCGCATCCCCCCCGCCCCCCTCCTCACTTCTTCACATCCATCTAAACTGTGAGCTGGAGGCTTCCGCTGCAGGTGTCTGAAACGTTCCCGTGGTTCTTCTGTCAGTCTTGCGATTCGGTGACAGGAGCTTTATTTCCACCCACTTCACTCCCTCCCACCCCCCGCTCTCTCTCTCTAGGTTAGTCTGCACACACAGATTGTTCTCATTTAGTCTGGTGACTTCAGGGCTCGCTATCTCGCTGCAGACCTCAGCGCTTGCTTGCCGTCTGTCTTACGCACACACACACACACACACACACACACACACACATATTCCTTTCTTCATCAATCCTTCTCTTGCTTTTACAACTCCGAGCAGCTGGTCCTGCTGCCGACCGAGTCTCCGGGGACAAGGCGTAGTTCAAAAAGACGAAGCTTGAGGGAAGAGTTCAAGGCTCAACACCTTTGTTGGTTTTGTCGCCGCGCCCGTGTGTTTGCGCAGCGTTGAGGGAAAGTGAGACTTGTTGTCACCTCCTCTGCCTCAGCTGACACGGACCTGACAGGTTTGGAAAACACTGTTGACATGTGAAGACCACATCCACCCTCATCAGCGCCTCCAGGTTGTTTTCGCAAAGGTGTCAAACTGCAGTGAAACCTCTATTTGCTCGAGTCCTGGTTTGATAAATACATGAACAAATAAACAAACAAATAAATAAATAACTTGGTTGGGATTGAGCTACACCACCATCTGGAAGCAGTAGCCATGCAAACATGCACATGCTTATATTTACTATTGAGTTGTTCTTATTCCTCCGATTACCCACAATTGCACTAAAATCCCCTGAGTTGTCAGATTTTGTATTGCAGTACTTTGCGTTGTTGTAGTTGTCGTAGCGCTGAAGTATTCCTTCTGTTTGCACGTTGGCTGAAAGTGAACCACAGATCTTATCACGATTTATAAATTCCTGCGCTGCTGCTGTTCACTGAATCAAAGGATTAACCCCATGTGGGTTTATTGACAATGGAGATTGGAGACACTGGGCTGTGGATGCTATCACTTGTGTAAGTTGTACTGTGACTGCAAAGCGCCATCTCCATGCCTAACTCTTCCTACTTCCTGGTTCATCCAAAAACGGACAAAAGTGTGACTGGGTGAGACCAAACCAGTCGTTTGTACCAGGCTTTGAACTTGTTTCATTCACCTCTGATGTTGGCCATTTGAACATGGGAGTCCATTGATTGATTTTTGGAGTGATCCTGTGAACCTTTTTCCACTTCCTGTCATGCTGCTTTGTTTTAATACTCAAACTAAGTCCTACGGAGGGAGTCTGGTATCACAAGCTGTACAGGTGTACGGGAAACAAAAAAAACCCACAACACAAAAAACAAAAGCTAAAAACATCGAGTCCGTTTTTTATGCGTATGCAGCTTTTTATGCCAGTTTCATTTTGATTTCCTAGACACCAGCTGCGCGGCGGCCAGAGGCCGTAAAGTCACTTTAAGCTCTGTGTAATTTCCGTCCGACACAATCGACAGAAAGTGAGAAAGCGAGAAGCCGTCCAACACGGTAGCACCACCTCTCCCTCAGCTGTCCCGCCGGGTGGGAGGCCATGTTGTTTGTGTTGTGTAACTACCGCTGGTGAACCCGAGCACCAGCGGTAATAAAGGGCCCCCCCAAAAATCACAGCCCCCCCCCCCCAGTCGAATATTTACCTAAGACTTATCTGACCATGGTTTATATCATCCCAGCTACAAGAGTGGATGGAAAAAGACACGTCTGTGGAGAGGGAGCGGGGGTAACGGTGGGGTGTGTGGGTGGGTGGTGGGACCCAGGCACCTCGTCTTGACCCTTTGAGAAAACCAGTGGACACTTAAGGGAAACCTGATCAGCAACGAAAACAAGTATGAAGTCAGATCTTTATTTAAGGAAGCCGCGGCCGGAGCGCAGATCTGTGATATCCAGAGGAGAGGAGACAAGACCGGGGGTGGAGGAGGTGAACGAGGAGGACCACCCCCTCCCCTCACCCCCGCTACTACCCCTCACACACACACACACACACCCGCCGCCTCCATCCCCGCTCCCTTCTGAGTTGTTTTCTGAATTCCTGCCAGGAAAGTTTAATGGCTGTGGAATTTGGACAGGAAAAAAGCGGCGCTGGAAGTTTCAGAGGAAGTGGGGATTTGTGCCTCTCGAAGGCAGCACCTCTGTTTGTCTTCTCCAGGGCCGGAGAGAGAGAGAGAGAGAGAGAGAGACAGAGACAGAGACAGAGAGGGCGAGCGACAAAGTAAGAGGAAGAGCGTCACACAGCGTTTCCAACAAAAACGCCGACCAGCCCTCGTGGGGACGCACACCTCAGACAGACGGGCCGTGATCGTTTGACCCCGGTACATTCATGACCACGCATAGAACAATACACAACCAGGCCGCCACACACACACACACACACACACACACACACACACACACACACACACACACACACAATCGCAAAACCGCAACCTCAAAATATTCAGGTGCACAAGCTTGAGGGAGCGTTGCCGGCGGCGATGATCACCCTCGCACGCCGTTTACATCTCCTCCCTGAGCCGCGACACGATCTTGACTTCAGCGCACACTCAGGTCCGAGCTCGCAGCAGCTGGTTCTCACTGCCACCTCAGACGGAGGGAGACAGATGCTGCCGCGCCGGCAGATCCTGGGGTTTGAAGAGATTCAGATTTACGGATGCGCAGGAGGAAGAGCCGAACATGATACTTACCCTTTTTTTTTCCAGCTTTGAACTTTAAAGGTTCAGTTCCCACAAAATAGCGTTAATGCAGCATGGGAGAGTATTAGGAGCAGACAGAGGATGTTGTTTCTCTTTGTCTTCGGAGAACACGGCAAAATACGGCAAACTAAAGGCGCTATACGCAACTTTTGTTCTCGTAAAAGTGAACACACGAAAAGCGGTTGCCTCTACCCAGGATAAGGTTATGTGATCCTATGGTATTGAGGGCTGGCGGTGTCTCAACCTAGCTAGCTAGCTTGGACACAGTAGCAACAGTGAGTAATAGCTCAGAAATGGAGTCTGCTAATATGAAATGAGCCAAAATGGCGCTCAGCGACCATGACTACCCCAACTTTCCAGCCCTGCATGAGGCTGGAGAATCTGGAGATCCTCGCACTGCGCTCCAAAAGCAACGAAGTATCAATTTTACAATAAAAATCCTAAAAACAAAAATGTGATAATGCAAAACAAAACATATTCCCACTCTTGTTTTTTCCTCATTTCTTTACCAAAAATCTTTTGATCTTGGAAAGTACGAGAATCCTTTGATTTGAGATGCACAGTGTGACCTGTCTCTGATTCGTCACAGTTCAAGGTAATGGAGTTCCAACGGTCGTCCTTCAAATGATAAATGCCCAACTGGAGCATCGTTTTCCACTTCAATCACCCATTCACTTTTTTTTTTTTGCCACTTAAAATGCCACAACAAATAGATGAACTGATTCTATAGAACTATCAAAGCATATTGAATCAATAGACGAGGCATTTGTCCACCGATGCCCCCCACCTCCACTGAGTCCATGCCTCCACATTCCCACATGCTCTCAGACCCCAGTCTCTCACCCATGTCACCACTTCATGTCTGTACATCTGCCCGGCTCCCCATCCGTCAGCCCACACCTCCCCGAGCCTGACCCAGAGACAGATGGGCAGACATGGGGACAGACAGGGAAGCTCAATCCCCCCCACCCCCACCAGCATCCCCACCTAGCCCCCCCATCACCCCAACCCCAAACCAGCCAGTCACTCATTCACAGAAGCCCCCTGATGTTGGAGACCACTGTATCCATTACACACACACATGCAAACATAAAACAACCCCACTCCCCGTTTCCTTGATCTCACAGCATGGCATCAGCTACCAGGGGATTCCTTAAAACACACACACACACACACACACACACACACACACACACACACACACACACACATGTGCATCCATTATACACACATCCTGCAAACTCGCCACATTAGAGCTGACAACCACCTCTTTCACTTTTCTTTATAATCAATGAGTGAAGTCAAGCATATGTCCATTAAAGGTGCAGTGTGTAGACTTTCTAATGATATTTAGTAAAAAATAAACATCAGTGCAAACATGTCATAAAGTTGTTTCCCCCCCCACTCTGCTCTAAAGCTGCGGGGGTGTTACGTTCAACACGTCCAAACACAAACACACCCCGAAGAGGAAATGCCTATCGACAAATGGCCCCAAAAGTGAAGTGAGCGTTTTATAGCCCCCCCCCCCCCCCCCCCCCCCCCCCCCCCCCCCCCCCCCCCTCTGCCCCCCCGTCACATCACCTGTGAAGAAGTGGATGGCGGAGGGCGTTAAGAGTTGTTAAATCCAGCTCACGGCTGTTAGTGCAGAAAGCCCCCCTGCTGGGTCTGGAACATAACATCTGACACCGCCGCCCGACATGGGAAACAAACTCCCGGGGTCTGCGCTGAGCGGACGGGCGCTCCGCTGGACGCCCGCGCACGTGCATCTTTGATAAGTAATAGAAAGGGAGCCGAGGTCGGGGGAGATTCATCACGATAGCAGATGAGATTTGACGCGCGCTGTTTCCCCGACGTGGAAAGAATTCCCCCGGTTCCGTGAGCTGTTTTAAATTCCGCACGCTGCGGGCAATTATGTTGTTTTCTGCCCGCAAGTAATGCCTTTGTCGTCGAGGTATCTGTTTAGATTAGCCGTCCTGTCAGAGCGCCGGGATCAAAAGATCAATCTGGCGTCGAGCTGCCAAAAAAAAATCTGAGTGAGAATCTGGCATCGCTCACGTTGCATGTGCGATCTGCAAACGTGCCGACGACGTTCATCCTGCGAGTATTCAGATGGTTCGTGTAAAAGCTCCGAAGGATGCGCATGGACGAGTTGTTTATGGATATCGCACATTATCATTCTTGTTTTCATGACTCTAGAACGAGACTTTTTCAAATCAGGAGCAGGTCCGCACCACTAGGGGCCGCTGTGTGGCACCACCGTGTTTTTACAGCATTTATTTTGAAACGTAAACAGGAAGTGATGTAAATACTAATGTTGGCGATATACTGTGCATGGTGAGACGTGAACTCCAGCCATTGTGGACGAGAGAAATACTCGGTAGCGTAGTTGCTCATGCCTCATTCTAGTGGTGAAAACTGGTATTACGGGGCGATCAATATGATTTATGATATAAGTATTCAACGTGACGTGAATATTTCTAAACACTAATGATGTTTCAAGGTCATTTCTGGATATTACTTACATTACAACACTACAACTAGCTTCTTTAAACTTCAGGCTGAGGTAATGATTCATAGTGCTGGTAGCTGCTTTACATTATACTATATACAATCACACGTTGGTTTAATCAGACGTCGTTCATCATCTCATTATGATGTAATTCGCTCTCAGCAGGTTTTCAGGAGCCACAGAACGTTCTCAGTGAATTTAAAAAAAGAACATGTAAGAAAGTAATAAATCAGCAGCCGCAGCGTGTGCTTTGAAAAAAAGAGCTGGAGGTACAGTCTCTCATGAACTGCTCGGCCATAAGGAGCTGGTGTGTGTGTGTGTGTGTGTGTGTGTGTGTGTGTGCCACACATGTTCAGGGAGAGTGGGTATTTAAAGGATGTTTTTCCCCT
>JAFBJT010105634.1:0-13423 GCA_016785325.1 Chascanopsetta lugubris
CATCTAAGCCACAGCGCCTCTTAGTGGTGAAGTTCACTACGTATGTTCATGATCACCTACCAATGTAAGTCCTGTTAAAGTGACTGAAATATGTCCGTAAGATAAAGAACTCTGTCACATGGAAGAGGCACTGCTGGGATTTGAACCCAGGATCTCCTGTTTACTAGACAGGCGCTTTGACCAGCTAAGCCACAGCGCCTCTTTGTGGTTTGAGCTTATTACAGCGATCCCGTGTGTTACTGTCGGCTATACTTCACTAAAACGTCCGCTTGTCAATATATTACGTAGGTCAAGGCACTGCTGGGATTTGAACCCAGGATCTCCTGTTTACGAAACAGATGCTTTGACCAGCTAAGCCACAGCGCCTCTTTGTGGTTTGAGCTTATTACAGCGATCCAGTGTGTTACTGTTGGCTATACTTCACTAAAACGTCCGCTTGTCAATATATTACATGGGTCAAGGCACTGCTGGGATTTGAACCCAGGATCTCCTGTTTACGAGACAGATGCTTTGACCAGCTAAGCCACAGCGCCTCTCCATCAAACCTCCGTCAAATTCTGTGTTTAATCAGAAACTCACAGTGTCTCCGTTAATTACAACTCCATACAAAATGTTTTCACTCTACAAAGAAATCAAACCATGTGGATGTTGGTTCCAGGCCCAAACTGAAACTTTCACTCCTGAGATTCTACGAGATGTAAACGTGATGTAAGTCCAGTGTTTCCTCTCTTTCATCTGTGTTTGGTCTCTACAACCTCCTGAGGGAAACATCCGGCTCGTTAGCTGCTCATTACACCAGAGGGTTATTGGGTCTTTGCCCAAAGAGATGGACATACTGTGGTATATAGTAGTTATTGAAACACCTAGAACTGATGAAATGAGAGTGAAACAAAACTATGGAGCTAGATATTATTTGGGATCTGATCTGCTGAAATGTTCCATCAGACGTGTTTATGAGGTTTGATCATATTTATTGGACCATATGACCTGCAGTCATAAACATCCAGCACGTCGTCACTCTTCAGAAATGCCTCTCTTGAAAACCACCACAAACTTGGGTCGGAGCCCGAGAAGTAGTCGGTCTGTCAGCAGGGATCAGGTTCCAGACTCAGACCTGATGAAAGTATTTCAGATGATGTCGTGAAAGGAGATGAAACTAGGTTCTGTCTGTGGTTGGTTCCAGTCCCAAACTTATTTTTGTTCCTTATTGATGGACTGGGCCTGGTTTACACATCAATCATCTGGATCCAGATCCCAGTTCGAGACCTGACTGTGAACCTGCAATATGAGTTTAAAAGTTGTTCTGTGGTTTTTAAACCTTTGAAGGCACTGCTGGGATTTGAACCCAGGATCTCCTGTTTACTAGACAGGCGCTTTGACCAGCTAAGCCACAGCGCCTCTTAGTGGGGGTGTGTCTGTGTATAACTACAACTGTCCCGTGTATTAGAGATCAAGACTGAGTTCTTTCATCCTCTGGATGAAGATGAAACTGTTATGATCCTATTCTCCTCTACTTCCTGTTTGTTGTTTCTACTTCCTGTTTGTCACTTCGACTTCCTGTTTGTTGTTTTGTCAGACTTGGCGCAACGTCAGCGCTGAAGCGAGATGTGTTGATGAGCACTGGACCTTTAGTTTGATGTGTGTGTGTAGGTATTTGTGTGTGTGTGTGTGTGTGTGTGTGTGTGTGTGTGTGTGTGTGTGTGTCCAGGTCCAGATTATTTCACCTCAGCTGTTCGGATTAAACGAAGCACTCAGAGAGTTGTTCTTTCAGGAAGCTGCTCACTCAGCTCAAACAATGTGAGGCCTGTCCGAAACCCAGAGTGGCCTACTTTCACTGAGAGCCACTCACACTGACCCACATACACACACACACACACACACACACACACACACACACACACACACACACTAGAACACTACACACACTCTTTA
The DNA here is from genome assembly GCA_016785325.1 of Chascanopsetta lugubris. Classification (NCBI taxonomy): domain Eukaryota; kingdom Metazoa; phylum Chordata; class Actinopteri; order Pleuronectiformes; family Bothidae; genus Chascanopsetta; species Chascanopsetta lugubris. The sequence goes on from JAFBJT010105634.1 coordinate 1,933, forward strand.
CAAACAACACAATGTCCAGCCAAAGAGCAAAGTCGGAAGATTCCCAACGAAGTTGGCAGAACAAGTTTAAAATGGTGAATAGGTTATTGACAGGTAGACGGTGGGATCTGATCCCATGACCTCCTGTTGTGCCAGAGGTGTGTTGACCAGCAAAGCCACAGCTCAGCGTACGGTGGCCTTTAATATGTCTTATCGCAACCTTTGAACAGACTGACTGAACAAAGCCTTGTTCTATTTTGGCAGTGTTGGGATTTGAACCCATGAAGGATCACAAAGTATGTATTTTCACCAACTAAGCCATTGCAGTTGTTTGTGGTTTTCTTTTCTGTCTGATTATGTTCAACCAACCATAGAAAGACCTTACAATTCAAACTCAGATCTCCAAGAAGGCACAGCTGGGATTTGAACTCATGATCATCGGTTGACAAGAAAGGTACTTTGACCAGGAAGGTCATGGCTCCTCTGTCCTGTGGTTTCATTAAGTATCTTATTTGAAGCATTTAGGAATTTGGAAACTCAAGTTTCATTAATATTTAAACTCCATTCTTATGACAAGGCACTGCTGGGATTTGAACCCAGGATCTCCTGTTTACAAGACAGGTGCTTTGACCAACTAAGCCACAGCGCCTCTTAGTGGCAAATGCTTGTTTGCGCTATGTTGTTTATTACTGTTAAAATAGATTGAACCAAAACTTCTGCGTGTGTGAATTCTACAGAGATGAAGTCAGAGGCACCGCTGGGATTCGAACCCAGGATCTCCTGTTTACTAGACAGGCGCTTTGACCAGCTAAGCCACAGCGCCTCTTAGTGGTGAAGTTCACTACGTATGTTCATGATCACCTACCAATGTAAGTCCTGTTAAAGTGACTGAAATACGTCCGTAAGATAAAGAACTCTGGACTCTGTCACATGGAAGAGGCACTGCTGGGATTCGAACCCAGGATCTCCTGTTTACTAGACAGGCGCTTTGACCAGCTAAGCCACAGCGCCTCTTACTGGTGTGTAACATTATCACATAGGATTGATCAACTTAGGAACATGACGCTTCAGTGTCAGGACATTTCCTCTGACTCTCAACGAGTGGAGGTGGGCGGGACCTTGTCAGGCTCCGCCCCCTTCGCCCAAATATGGCTACTTCTGCTTTAAAGCAAACAAGATGGAGCCGGACACGAGATGGAGCTGGACACAAGATGGAGCCGGACACAACATGTCTACATGAGGCCTCCGAACAGGTGGATCATGTTCGGGTCCCGTGAGGGTTTTAAGTCGCAGCCCGGTTGGATCTGCGTCGTGTGATCCATCCCTCTGTGCTGCTGGATCCGATCCAGGATCCTGATCCAGGACCGGTTTCCTGCCACTCGTCACTGTCAGTTGTCAACCCTCGTCTGATCTCCAGGGGGCGGTGTTTCACCCACATCATCGGGCGCACTGTTGAACCTTTCTGTGTGTGTGTGTGAGTGTGTGTGTGTGAGTGTGTGTGTGTGTGTGTGTGTGAGTGGGGTAGCTCAGCTGCTGCAGACGGCTCTGCGCTCGTCACGGCCGCCTCGCTCCCTGCAGACCCTCTCACAGATGGTCCACCATCATGGGTTCTTTCATCTTAAACCAACACCCTCATGGTCGCATGAAGGTTCAGGGGTTTTGTTTGTTTGTTGAATTTCCGCTCACGTTCAACTGAAGAAGAAAAATCAAATCAACGATTGATGATGGAAGATGCTGCGTCCTTAACAAGTGAATGGCACTGAGGGGATTTGAACCCACAGGCATATGGGGCTCATTAACCTGTCGCTCAGCTGTTTGCGTCCGTTATTTGTAGAACACGACAGATGGAAGTTCAGGTTTTGTTCTTCATTACACATGCTGATTAGCTATAGTTTTAATTTGTTCAATCTTAAGGATGGGATGTGAACCCAGAATGATCTGTTTATAAGACAACGAAGCCACAATCACCCATGTTCAGATGTTGTTTACATTTACAGGAAGTGAGAACAAGTTCTGTTGGAATACATTTTGTTCTGCGATCTGTAAACATAGTCTGCTGAGGCACTGCTGGGATTCGAACCCAGGATCTCCTATTTACAAGACAGGCGCTTTGACCAGCTAAGCCACAGCGCCTCCATGGGGCCACATGGCGCAGCAACGATTACAGATCTGTTCAAGCTACTCAAACAATAATGTTTAGATCTATTTAAAAAAAAAGGCACTTTAGGGATTTAAACCCACAACCCTCTTTACAATAAAGGTGCATTTTACTAGGTAAGCCAGAGTTAATCTTTATTAAATCTTCTTCCTCACGTCTTTATCTCACTGTCATATCCTCTCGTTTCTCCTCATCGTCCTCCAGCGTCACCTCTCATGGAGGTCAGAGGTCAGAGGTCACGGACCAAAATAACCCCACTGGGTGAAAATAGAGTGTGTGTGTGTTTGGGGGGGGGGGGCAGCAGTGGGGGGCAGGGGGGATTTCAGGGGTAAAACTAAGCGAGTGGACAGGACTCAGCGGGGGTTAGAGCTGTGTGGACAGCTGTCGCGGGTTTAACTCCCAGACATGAACACTTGTGTCCCGCCATTGTGTCACAGGCGCCACAGAGGGTTCTGGGGTTACACCCCAGCCCCAAGACTGAAAGGTCATGAGGTCAAACAATGCAGGAGAGTTTCCGTCAGGTGAAGTGATGATGCATTTCTTTCCTGAGCCACAGAAATGATCTCAGGAGGTGCTGTGGTCTAAGACTTTGATTCAGTTAACATGTGGCTCTGGGTTCTAATCCCACAAGGGTTTGAAATGTTTTAGAAAATGGATTTTCAGGTAAGTTTGGATGTTTTCCTGAAATGTTTGCAAGATATGAGAAAGACTGCTCAACTCCACATTTATATGTTGGTGGGACTGGAACCCAAGACCTACTGTTTACAAGACTAATTTAGGCAACATCATCTTCAACCACTTATCCAGTCATCTGAGTATTTCCCCCTGTACACATGGGGCCATTGGGGGGCATCAGTGTCAGGGCCAGTGACACTGCAGCAGAGTCCAAGTGGGATTCGAACCAATGACCTTTGCTCTAACCACTGAAACACTGCTGTCCCGTCAGCCAATGTCTTCTTCTTCTTTGTTTTCTTCATCCTCTGTTTCTTCCTCTGTATCACATTCTTCTTCTTCACCATCTCCCTCCTCCTCCTCCTCCTCCTCTTCTTCTTCTTCTTCTTCTTCTTCTTCTTCTTCTTCTTCTTCTTCTTCTTCTTCTTCTTCTTCTTCTTCTTCACCATCTTCCTCCTCTTCTTCTTCTTCTTCTTCTTCTTCTTCTTCTTCTTCTTCTTCTTCTTCTTCCTCTTCTTCTTCCTCCTCTTCTTCCTCTTCTTCACCTTTTTCTCCTTCTTTTCATAACTGTTTTTTTTAAATGTGGGTCGTGTCCTCGCTCGCTCTCTGCCTCTCTCTCTCTCTCTCTCTCATCCGGGGATTTTCAGATTAAATGTTTGTTTTTTTAATCATTTGATGACTTCATCGATTCATTCGGTTCCCATTTGATTGATTGATGGTTCATGGATCAAAAGCTCTTGGTGAATGAGGTGACGGGCAGATTGAGGCTGGCGTGTCCACTGACCCGCGCTGCCGTGTGCGGCCGGACGCGCTCATCACACACAAACACGTAAACAAGTCCCAGAGGTGACTTTCCCGCGGTGACATCAGAGGTCGGGGCTCTAACACGTATGAGCTAAGCGTGTGTTTCCCGTGTTCCTCGCAGATCACGCCGGGCAGCAAGGCGGCGCAGGGGAACCTGATCCAGGGCGACGTCATCGTGGCCATCGATGGCGTGAGCACGGACGGGATGACTCACCTGGAGGCGCAGAACAAGATCAAGTTGGCCAACTACAACCTGGCGCTCACCATGTCCAAGTAAGACGCAGTGTTTGCTCGCTTTATGCCTCAGTGCTGCCCCACGGTGGCAGAACACCGGAACTACAGGTCTGCTCTGATCTGATTTTTTGTTTTTGTACATTTTTTTTTTTTTTTTACATTTTCAAATGTTTCTCAGTCTGTAGTTTCAAGACAGTGACCCCTGTTGGGATAAGGTGGTATTACAGTCTGCGGGCGAGAATACAAACTATACAAAAACACAACAGGTCGATATGAAGGTTACATTTCCAAATGATCATTGATCTAAAGAGCATCACTCAGAATATGTTGCTCCTCCATCTTGGTTTTTAGCATTCTTTTTTTTAGCCTCGAGTTCCAGAACGTGAAGCTAATGTGGAACCTGGCCAGCAGAGGGCGCCACCATGTGTTGTTTATATAGAAGAAAATGACTGTAGTCGTAACTAGATTCATAATGTCAACAAACATTTTTCTAATTGTCTCAGTTCATCAGTTTGTATTGTTGCCTGGATACCACAGTGTGATTGACAGCTAGTGCTGTCCAATGGGAGCGGGTTGCAGGTGAAGGTAGGTGGGCGTATACTTACACTGTCAGTCAGGCTCCACCCCCTGCTCCTCCATGTTTGGATACATCTGGTCTCCAAAAACAAAATGGCGCTGGAGGTAAAAACTTTCCAACTAACTACGACATCGGACATCGGAATATCTGCGCGCGCGTGTGTGTGTGTGTGTGTGTGTGTGTGTGTGTGTGTGATTGTTTGTGAGATTGTTTGACCTTGGTGCTGCTCTAGTTTCTTTGACTTCGGTCTGAAGCTGCTTCGTCTCTGAGATGGCGCAGACTCAGCCTCCTCCTCTTGTTTTCGTTAAAGTAAACAAGGAACGGGAAACACAACAAAAGAAGGAGCCAAATAAAAGCGGCTGACGGATCAGACGGCCTCGACCTATAATTCAACAACAATCACAACACACACGTGTGCGTCAGTGTTTCCTGTCGAACACAAACAGTGTGAAGGCGGCGAAGAAAAGAAAGGGAAAGGGTTATTAACGAGCAGAGATCAAAGGTCACAGACGCCGGAGCGTCTCCCTCAGAGCGTCAGTGAGTTACACACACACACACACACACACACACACACACACACACACACACAGATATATTGCTTTTACACAGTGGGTGTGCCTGAGACCAGAGGTGACTGAGGTGTTTGAGATGAACTCAGATGAACTTCCTGCTCCGGATCAAAGTCAAACTAACATCATATTTAAAGTTTAAACGGAGATATCAACAAATGACTCAGACGCTGCAGCTCCGGCCTCCCTGCACTTCCACTGTTTCACCACTAGAGTGAGTCAGGAGCCAGGACTGTGCTCAGGCTTCCCCTCGTCGTTCACAGCGGCAGAGAAAACATCAGCATCACCGGTATCTACGTCACTTCCTGTGCAAGTTTCAAAATAATAGTCAGGAGTCGTGTTTCTCCTTGATTTTAAGGATGCTTTTAATTTGATCACATGACAGGAAACAGGAAGTTGTAGTGTCCAGGTGTCTCGAGTCAGAAAACCTGATTGGTCCCTGAGGGTCAACGCAGAGTAGGAAGCTCACCGCTGCCCCCTGCTGGAGGTTTGGCCCCTTAGCGTTAATGATGATTGACAGTCAGCTGGTTTGTGATTTTCACACCAGTTGTTTACCAACATGTGACACTTTGATGTCGTAAAGGCGCGTTTGTTCGGAGGATGTGTGTGTTCTCGCACACTGCTGCCACCTGCTGTTTGTAAATGGAGGTTTTTCAAACTTGAAAAGAGGTTGTACACCATGAAGAGACAACGTGTACATTTTCTACAAAAGCCACGTGAATGATTGGATTTGATGTTATCAAAGGAATGCAGAGAGAGAGAGAGAGAGAGGGAGAGAGAGAGAGAGACCTTCATCCTGCACTGTAGGTGAAAAAGCCGACTGTGCAGAAATGGCAGTGGAACATTTCTCTGTGATCTCGTGGCTCCACCGGCGGCTAAAGGGAAGCATGACCCGGCCTGTGAAGATCAAAGCCACAAACCGAGAGCGGAGACAGAAAGATGATGTTTAGGTTTTGGATCTAAAGCCCCGGCAGAGTCAGACGGTCTTATGTTCCAGAGGAGGGGGGCGGGGCCGAGAGGGAGGAGGGGCCCCGGGGCCGCAGAGCGAGCGGCACAGGACGGAGCTTGAGGCTTAAAGAGATCAGACAGGTATGAAGGGCTCCGTCCGATTCGGACTCTGAAGGTCATCATGAACCTTAAAGATGATCTGAGGGGACACGAGGCAGCAGAGGAGATCAGGTTCATGGAACGTGGAGACTCGCTGAGGTTTTCTGGATCCGGTTCAAACTCAATCAGGGGCCTGGAGACAACGTGGGAATATTCCAGAGAATCAAAGAGTTTGGGAAAGCGAGTACTAGCTGTGTGTCTCAGGTGTAAGTTGTGTGTTCACCAGCAGGGGGCAGCAGCGGGCGTCATACTAGAATTGAAAGAAGATGAGGGGGGGGGGGGGGGTTATTATTATTATTATTATTATTATTATTATTATTATTATTATTATTATTATTATTGTTATTATCAAATTAATTAATTTTAGTTAGGTAGAAAATACCACATTTGGATCCTTCAAAAAATAAAAAAGGAGCTTCAGCTCCACTTCCTGTTTCCTGTGGTCCAGCGCTGGCTTCACTTTCCAAGAGGACGGAGGAGAACGAGGAGGACGAGGAGGACGAGACCCCCTCGTCTCCGTCTTATCTTCCTCACCCGGAGGTCGCTGGTTATGAGCCGGTGCTCTGGGCTCCGTGTGGACCAACATTCATTTCCTCAGCGCTGATCAGATCAGATCGCAGCTTCAGGGGACAAAGTGGGCGGAGCCAAGTCACCTGGAACACAAACTCTTCATGTTACAGCCCAGAACAACGTCTGAACTCTTATTTTGAAATGCCACACCACCGATCCTGCTCCTCCCGATGGTATTGCGTAAATTATGCGATCAGTTGTTTTTTCAGAAACACTCGTGACCTTTGACCTTTAACCGTTGACTGTCAGGGCGGAGCCAGATGAGAGTCTGACTGAATTTGACCTTTGACCTGTTTGTTTCTCCTCCTCAGGTCCAAACGCCCCGTTGCCATGGCACCGCCCAGGATGGACGCTTCCATTCCCATCATCCCTCACCAACAGGTAGGGAGCTCTACCCACAATGCATTTCTTCTGGATCCAACTGTTTCCAGATCTGCTGTTCTTAAAAGGAGAAAAAGGTTCTTTAACAGATTAAATAAATAGAAAGTTTCATATAGTAAATATTTCATCTTCAAATCGTCCTGTGATTTTTATTTCAAATATGTTGAGTCATGTTGTTTTAGATTCTGTTCTCAATAAACCGGGATTATAGAGTTATTACTGTAAGTACTCTCTCACACACACACACACACACACACACACACTCACACACACACACACACACACACACACACACACACACACACTTTCACTAGACACACCGATACAATGAGCACAATGAGCTGCTGCCACCTAGTGGCGGCAGGAATTCATTATATTCTCCTTTAGAAAACAGATTTACAAAAATAAAGAGTCAAAATAAAACACAGTCTATTAAATCATAGTGGCTGTAATGTCTCCTTTAATCCCTAATTTTTGGATGTCAACTAAAAGTTTTTTTTAAACTAATAAAGACAGTTTCATATTATTATTTTGAAATTACAAATGAACATTAGTTTAAAATAAGATGTGGATTTATACTTTGGGGCTTTTATTTTGAAAGGTTGCGTTTTGAGATAAAAAATCCAATATATTACATTTACATGCTATTAAAGGTTTTCTTCCTCCCATCTCCCCCTCCCCCCCTGACTCCTCCCCCTCCCACCTCGTCCACCTGAAGCCTCAGTCAGTTCATGTCAATGGCCGCCTGTCGGCCTGCAGTCCCTCCTCCCGGCCTGCGGAGGCAGACTCTCCCAGCAGGGGGGCGGTGAGCCCCGCTCAGAGGAAGCAGTATAACTCTCCCATCGGCCTGTACTCAGAGGAGACTCTGAGGGAGATGGCCGCCGCTCAGGAGGGTCGGGGCCCTGGGTACGTAGAGACGGCGAGGCCACGTGGGGTTAACGGGCAGAGGAGGAGGTGGAGCCGCCCTGGTGGCAGCAAAATATATATTTAAAAATGAGCATGTAGCATGTTTATGCTATCTGCTGCTGCTCCGCCTCTGAACGTGAACCTGACACGTCAACAACAACAACAACGCGATAAATATTCTGTTTTCAACATTTCAGTGTTGGGAAGAGAAGGAGAGCGAGTTCGTCACAACATTCAGTTTTTTTTAAAGTAAAAAAATTAAAAATAGAAATCAGCTGAAACTAAAATAGAAAGTGAAAAGTCGTATTTAAGATTCAGTCGAAACTTCAGGACGACGAGGAGACTTTAAAGTGGAAACGATGATGATGGTGGTGGTGGTGTACTGTGAGGAGGTTCAGGGGACACACACAAACACACACACACACACACACACAAACACACACACACACACACACCTAAAAACCGAAATTCACCCCCGACTGTAAACTGAGTATTCACCTTAAAAGGTTAATGATTTATGCGATGGAGTCTCTATAAGGAAGACTCACAGGGTAAACACACTGTGAGGGCAACACACACACACACACACACACACACACACACACACACACACACACACACACACACACACACAGATCAAAATACACTGTTCCATTTTAATCACTGACACTTTGTGGTGAGAGGTTAATATTTAACTGTTACCATAACTGTTCATAATTAAATACTCACACACACACTCACACACACACACACACACACACACACACACACACACACACACACACACACACACACACAGTTACCCTGCATGCCTATGGTGTTTCCTCACTTAACAGAGTGATTCAGTTTCTATTTCACCAAAGACGCCAAACACCTGTCAGTTTCTCTGGCTGCTGTTTAAAGGTCAGGAAACCTTCTGGAAGCACACACACACACACACACACACACACACACACACACACACACATGTCACATCTCTTTATTATTATCTCAGAATCTCTTTTCAGGTTTGATCGTACCCTGACCTCTGACCTTTACTTCCTGTCGCTCCTCAGCTCAGAGTCAAACTTGTTTTCTAACGACATCATTTTATTTCTCTCTTTTCTTTTCTTTTCTTTTCTTTTCTTTTTTTTCTTTTCTTTTCTTTTCTTTTCTTTTCTTTTCTTCCTCTTCTTCTGTTGTAAACCAGGTCTTCTCCCCCGCTCCTCCTCCTCCAAAGTTCGTATTGTTCTCCCTCGTATGTGTGTGTGTGTGTGTGTGTGTGTGTGTGTGTGTGTGTGTGTGTGTGTGTGTGTGTGGTTTTTAAAGGCATGCTTTGATTCTGCAGCTCATGCATCGTGTGTCACAGTGACCCCTGCTGGGATCATTTGTTACTGCAGCTTGTGGGGGGGAAACTACAACCGAGTTAAAAGAGACGTCACTCGTCACCGTCGTAACTCCTCCCACTTCCTGGTTCATCCGAAAACAGAGCAGAGAGGCGGAGCATAGGGAGAGCAGGGGGTGGGCCCGTGGTGCTGTCGCAGCATCCACAGAGCAGGACAGGTCGGCCCGGGTGTCACTCAAGAGGCCACGCCCCTTGATTCTGCACAATTTCAAACCTGGATGGAATAAAAATAGGCCCCGCCCCCTGTACAGTCGTCACAGGAAAGCACGTGACTGACTGAGACCAAAAGTGGAGTTTGTACCAGACTTTCAACATGTTTCATTCACCTTTAAAGTTGATAATTTTAACATGGGAGTCGATGGGGACTGAGCCTCTAGTGGCCAAACTGTGAACTGCAGGTTGTTCCACTTCTTTTTTTATCTGAGGGAAAATAAAGATAAGAGCCAAACAAACTTAAATCCATATTATTTTACTTATGTATTTTAGTTTTGTAAGAAATGTTTGTTTGTTTGTGTGTGTGTGTGTGTGTGTGTGTGTGTGTGTGTGTGTGTGTGTGTGTGTGTGTGTGAACCTGTGCATGGTTGCGTTTGACCATGTGTGTGTTGACAAAGACAAAGGACTCAGCAGCTGATGAACAAACAGCAGCTTCATCATGTGTGAGAATGTCCTGCTGCTCTTTGTCTGATCGTCTCAGCGTGAATCCTCACACACACCCACACACACACACACACACATTCACACACACACGCGCGCGCTATTTAAAACACACGCCGCTTAAACCTGATTACATCGCCGCTCCGCCGCCGCCGCCGCCTGTCTGATTTCCATCGTCCTGTGTTGACATTTTGCGTCGGGACATTAAAGGTCGGGGTTTGACGTGTGTTTGTGTTGAAGTGACATTTCATGGCGGAGGCATGAGGACGAGTGAAGCATGAGCTTTGATCCGTGTTTGATTTCGGCAGCAGAGATCAGATGTGTTGTTGTTGTTGTTGTTGTTGTTTGTTTGATGTGTGTGTTTTTCTGCTTGTTGTGAAGTGAAACATGGGTTTGTTTGTTTGCTGTTGCCGTGGTGACGGACAGAGATGATGATAGATGTTGGTAGGAAGAAGTTTTCTGAGTTTCCTTTGATGTTCCGTGCCGTCGTCATGACGACAGCTCAGCTGTGAAGCACGTGATGATGTCATCAGTTTGCTGTGGGCGTGACCGAAACTCTTTGAACTCAAGTGTCCGTCAGCTACATCTTCTCCTCTCTCTCTCTCTCTCTCTCTCTCTCTCTCTCTCTCTCTCGTCCCCTCGCCATCACTTCCTCCCTCGTCCGTCTCCCGCGTCACTTCCTGCGTCCGTCCCACAGCGCCGGGTTCAACCCGGCGGTGCTGATGGACTCCGCCCTCACCACCCACAAACCCATCGAGGTGAAGGGCCCCGGGGGGAAGGCCACCATCATCCACGCTCAGTACAACACGCCCATCAGCATGTACTCGCAGGACGCCATCATGGACACCATCGCCGGACAGACGCAGACCAAGGGACACGACGTCAAGTAAGAACCTCCACCACCACTTCCTCTTCCTCCACTTCCTGTTCCCTCTAGTCCTTCACTTCCTCTGTCCCTTCCTCCTCCACTTCCTGCTCCGCCGAGTCCTTCTCTCCCCCCTCTGCTTCCCTCACTTCCTGTTCCCTCAACCTCCCCTCCACTTCCATTTCCCGCCAGTTATCTTCCACTTCCTGTTCCTTCTCTTCGTTCACTTCCTCTCCCACTTCCTTTTATTCCCCCCTCTCTTCCTCCTCTGCTCCCTCCTCCCCTCTGTGTCCCTCCCTCCTTCCTTTCTTCCTCCACTTCCTCTTTCCATCCACTCTTCTTCTTCTTCTTTTTCTTCTTCTTCTTTTTCTTCTTTTTCTTCTTCTTCTTCTTCTTCTCTCTTCCTGTCAGTGGCTGTGATTCAGCCGTCAGCTCGGTTGTGTTGATGTTGTTGTTGTTGTTGTTGTTGTTGAGGTCAAAGACGGTGACACAGTGTTGTTGTCGGTGGATGGAGACGTGTTGTCAGGTTCTGTTGTCACAGCGGATGTTTGTGTTACAGCGGATGTTTGTCTTACAGAGGATGTTTGTGTTACAGCAGATGTTTGTGTTACAGCGGATGTTTGTGTTACAG
>JAFBJT010105634.1:18291-38290 GCA_016785325.1 Chascanopsetta lugubris
GTCTCTCTCTCTCTCTCTCTCTCTCTCTCTCTCTCTCTCTCACACACACACACACGATCAGAGGTTGCCATAGAGAGAATAGGAGCGTCTCCATGAAAACAGCTCTGTTTAATATTTGCTGTGAGTGACGGAGGTCAGATGTTGTTTGGTGGTGATTATGGGATGGATGCAGCTCATCTCCGTCTGTCTCTTCACTTAAGAGCATCGTCTTCACATCTTTCGCCTGAACACATTGGAGGAACTTACTCATGTGATCAAAGACCAATCGGTGAAAATCAGTGTCAATAAATGACCCTCAGAGTCAATCATCCTGTTTGATCAGCCTCAGCTCTGCTTCTTTATCTGCTCCTGTTATTCTGTCTTCAGGTTCACCGCTGACGCTAATTAGACGGTTGCCTAGCAACAAGAACGATGCTCTCAGACCAGCTGCATCTGTTTGCCCTGTAGATGCAGTTTAACAGAAGGTTCCACAAAAAGACCGATTGGATGTGGTCAGTGGGGGTGTGGTCAGTGGGTGTGGTCAGGGAGGTGTGGTCAGTGGGTGTGGTCAGTGGGTGTGGTCAGTGGGTGTGGTCAGTGGGTGTGGTCAGTGGGTGTGGTCAGGGAGGTGTGGTCAGTGGGTGTGGTCAGTGGGGTGTGGTCAGGGAGGTGTGGTCAGTGGGTGTGGTCAGGGAGGTGTGGTCAGTGGGTGTGGTCAGTGGGGTGTGGTCAGGGAGGTGTGGTCAGTGGGTGTGGTCAGTGGGTGTGGTCAGTGGGTGTGGTCAGTGGGTGTGGTCAGTGGTCTCACCTGCTGGCCGTGGTAGAACACTGCGAGGAGGAACATGGCCATCAGGAGCAGGGAGGTTTCTTTAGTTCCCAGGAAGTTTCTGTTTGGAAGAGAAACGTTTTCACATGAGCAGGAAGTGGTTGATATTTCTGAAACGGACAAGAAGTGGACAGACACAGAGGGGGTGTGGAAACATGTAGCTCCGCCCATTTGACTCGAATACATTTCACCACGCAGAGATTTTCAGTGAAATGAGTTTGTTTCTCGTAAAGTAATTTATTGGATGGAAAATTTCATTTATAATGATAATAATCTGAGCAGATTGAACTAGCAAACATTTAAAGGTGCAGTGTGTAAGATTTGGGTTGTTTTGTCACTTCCAGAAAGATTACAAAACTATGACAGACTGACATTTTAATTAATTTCCATTTCTCTTAAATGAGCTCATTCATGTATATTTACATGAGGCGTGGCTCCTCTCTACAGGGGCGGCCATGTTTTTACAGTAGTAAAAGTGGACGTACTAAACATCTTCTGAGTTCTAACAACATCTGAAGTGGAGCACAGCTTCTCCTCATGTTCAGAAGAGTGAGGCTGAGCTGATGATACAACATGACACCTCACCTCTAGAGGTCACCACATCTTACACACTGCACCTTTAATGACAATATTTCACCTGTAAACCTCATCAATGCTAAATTGCTGCTGCTGTGACCATGTCCACCTGACGCCTCCTCATCCTGACCTCCTCTCGTCTCCCTGCTGCTTGTAAAGATCCTGCTGGAACACAGATTCCTCTTTGATTCCTCTTATTTCTTTTGCTTTTTCTACTTAACCTGTCTTTCTAGCTAAGAGGCTCCAGACGCCTGGGTCCACATCGTCACCGCAAAGGTCACGGCGCTAAAAGCCAGGACGTCTGCGAGAGGAGTTTTCTCACATTCTCTGTTTATGTGCGAGAGAAAGGTCAACGCGACTTCCTGTCGCGTCCCTAAGAGACGGAGTGAGGACAGATGGAGACAATGAGACATTAGTGAACTCGTCTTTATGTGCAGATGAAGAAATGAAAATTCATCCGTCCATTGTTTATTTTGTCCTCCACAAAGTGCAAACCCACAGCATCTTCATGGTATTTTACTTTGAAAATCAAATAATTGCATGTAGATGCACAAAGACACTATTCTGTGTTTTTTTTCATATACATTCATATTGAGATTCTTGAGTGTTTTGAATGTTTTTCATGCCTTTTTTCTTTTTATTATTATTGTAAACAATTTGAACCTGATACTAACGTTTTCACACCTACACACAAAAAGGTGCAGATGTAAATCCTCTCCGTGAAGGGTTCAACATTTTAAAATGCATGGATATTTGATATGTATGATTCGGACCGATGTTTGTTAGGAAAAGAATAAAAACCCCACAGTCAGAGTGTGAGACTCACTCCGTGTTGTGGTGGACGGTGTCGTAGCGGACGAACAGCGGCGTGTAGAAGGCCTCGGTCAGCAGCGAGTAGATGGCGATCATCACCAGCAGCACGGCCAACTTCAGCCCCGAGTTCAGGCGCAGGAAGACGGCACAGGTCACCATGGCCAGAACCCCGGTGAACACAAAGTACTGGGGGGACAAGGTCCGGCTTTAATTCAACTACCGAGGCCCCTCACACACACACACACACACACACGTACATTTATGAAGATCACAGTCGTCAAGGTTCCTACAGCTTCATGCCTGTTCAGTTTAAAGGTGCAGTGTGTGATGTTTTTGTCTTTTTCTTCACCTCTACAAATATTACAAGTCACATTCTGACATTTTCGTGGGTTTAATAATCATCTGAATGTTTTTTTTATTAATGGAGCCAAATCAACTCCCCCCATTTCAGACTTTTTAGAATCTGCCTCCTAATGATGTCATCGACACAACATGGCAGACTTCATACCCAGGGTATTTTCCCTTTAAAGGTGCAGTGTGTGAGATGTGGTGACCTCTAGAGGTGAAGTGTCATGTTGTATCATCAGCTCACCCTCACTCTTCTGAACATGAGGAGAAGCTGTGCTCCACTTCAGAAGATGTTCAGTACGTCCACTCTGTGCTACTGTAAAAACATGGCCGCCCCCGTAGAGAGGACCCCCTCCTCATCTATATATAGATGAATCGGGTCATTTAAGGGTAATAGGGAAACATAAAACATGTAGGTGATTATAAATTCATTAAAGTGTCTGTCTGTATGTATGTTGTTTTTAAAGTGTCAGAAATGACTGAAATCTTCCAGACTGCACCTTTAACTGGTGAATCCTGTCACTTGATCTGCTCTGTCTGTAGATAACACTCTGCCCTTTAAGGAAACATCCCACTTTTTAGGTATCGATTCCTCAGCTGAACGCAAACAAGGAAATGAAGGAAGGAAGCAGCTGTTTGTGTGGGCGCTGTGATCTGGGACTCGAACCCGGCGGCGCAACTGTCCACGCCATCAATTATCCTGAGAGCAAATAACTCAGCGTCCTGACGGCTGCATCGCTCGGCGTCGCGGGAGGCGGGACCTCCCTCTGGACGCCAGCAGATGTCGTAAACCTGTAATTCATTATTCTGCTGCTGTGGCAGAAATGACAGGAAGAAGAAGAGCCGAGAGGAGGAGGCTCCACTTTCAGTCCGTACCTCAGGGTAGAAGCAGATGTCGGGGATGGAGGTCGACTCGTTGAACGTCTGGTTCCTGAAGCTGCTGGACTTGTCGAAGTCGCACCACAGCTGTGAGGAACCAACATGGCGGGTTATTGTTATTGTTCCTGTGTGGAGTGAATGCAGCATCAGATCTTTAAAGGTGCAGTGTGTAAGATGTGGTGACATCAAGAGGTGAAATCGAGAGAGAAATCTTACACACTGCACCTTTAAATGAAACCTCTCAGTATGAGTGTGGAGCCGCCCAGTCTCCTCTCCCTCTGTTTGATGCATCATCACCTGCAGCTCATTATCAGCTGTGAGTCCACACACACACACACACACACACACTCAGCCGCCGCAGAGCACAGCTGACATTTCTGTGAAGTTGGGTTCGGTGAAGTCGGGCTTTAAAAACAGAGCGTGGAGTGAACGGACCTGGACGTCTTGAAAAGAAGTGGATCTTTAACGCTGCTGCAAACGAATCACATGATTCTCATTGTTGTGGATTTGAACACGGACGTGATCCACTCCTGACGCTCTGGTCCTGCTGGGATTTGACCCTCTGACCTTTGAGGTCCTCACACATTATTTCATTAACGTTTACTCTGAAGGTCTTTGCATGATACATTCATTTGTACACAATGTCCCGCTGGTTTAATCTTCAAGGATTGAAGTCGCAATATTTGATTTGTTCATTCATTCTTTTGTCCACAACCTAAACCTGTAAACACAATATCAACATGAGGAGTTTGCTCTGGCTCGTCTCTTCTAGACTGAAAAGCCGGAGACTCACGATGTTGATCATAGCCGCCAGGAAGTTGATGAGGATGGAGACGAAGATGATGACGTTGCGGGCGGCGTAGGTCTCGTTGATCCAGCAGCAGGTTTTCCTCAGGGCCAGCGGCAGACACTTGTAGTCCTCCGCCGTGGTGACCAGGACCAGGCAGGAGTGGAGGACGATGAGGATGGAGAACTGGATCACCATGGTAACCATCCTGCAGAGGGGCGATGGGGAAATGATCCATGATTATCAACTTTGGGAAGATGAAGCTAACTCAAAATGTTAAAGGTGCAGTGTGTGAGATGTGGTGACCTCTAGAGGTGAAGTGTCATGTTGTATCATCAGCTCAGCCTCACTCTTCTGAACACGAGGAGAAGCTGTGCTTCTTCAGTTGATGTTAAAACTCTAAAGATGTTTCGTCCACTTTTACTGCTGTAAAAACATGGCCGCCCCCGTAGGGAGGAGCCACTCCTCATGTAAATATACATTAATGAGCTCATTTAAGGGAAATGGGGGAAAAATAAAACTTTTACATGATTCTAAATTGTTTATGCATTTACAAACATGTGAAAATGTAAACACTGAATATTTTGATACTCATAAAAAGTGTCATGTGAAATGATCTAGAGCTCATGTTTGTTTTAGACTCATTTTCCTTGAAGATCTCGGGCGTCACAAGATTGACACCTGTGATTGACACCTGTGATTGACACCTGTGATTGACACCTGTGGTTGACGGTCTCTCTCTGTTGTCTCTTACCTGGCAGAGGGAAGGAGGTTCTGTATGGTTGTGATGAAGATGAGCACGATGAAGGCGCACACCAGGTTGGACTTGAAGACCTCGTCCCTCATCTGGGAATACTGCACCGAGAGAGAGAGAGAGAGGGAGGGAGACAAAGGTGAGCGGAAGAAGTTTTCATACTTGACAGAAAAGGTTGAAGTCACTGACATTCACCTGGAACACGCCACCGCTCCGACCACACGCAACGTTTCAGAACACGCGTGTTAGAGAGAGACAGGAGGTGCTGGGTTCTCTGTGGGACTCGGGGGGGGGGGGGGGGGGCCCAAGCGGCGGGGGGGGGGGGGGGGGGGGGGGGGGGGGGGGGGGGGGGGGGGGGGGGGGGGGCTGCCAAGCTGACCGGCACAATGCTAACGGCTAGCTGCTAGCTGCTAGCCGTTAGCCGAGTCAGGGACGTGAAAACTGACTCGTGAAAAGCTTTTTTTAAATGTCAAATCGTGAACATGAATCTACATTAATCTCAGAACTGGAACACATTTGAATTCAAAATTCAAAAGGACACAATCAAAGCTGCTGTGTCCTTATGTGTGATCTCAGGTCCTCTAGTGGTCAGGTCACGTATTGCAGCGACAGACTTTTCATGAAGCTCAAAATCCTCTGTATGCAGAGTTTGGTTTGTTCATTCCTGGTTACCATGGAAACATCTCTGCCTCCATGGAGGAGGAGGAGCCTCTGTGACGTCTCAGGAGATGAAAATGTTTTGAGGAATAATGTGATGTGGTTTGTTTCGTTTCCGTCGATTCATCGACCCATGATCAGCTCAGCCGTGACCCCCGTGACCCCCGCTGCCCCGCCCTCACTGTCTCTTTCGCAAAGGATGCTGGGAAATTAGCAAGAGAGGGTGCTGCACGTTCCGTCACAACAACAAAAACAAGAGAAGGAAGATGAATGATGGGGGAGGCCGACAGCCAATCACTGCACATTTACTGAAAGAGACTCAAACGTCACCCCCCCCCCCCCCCCCCCCCCCCCCCCCCCACCCCACCCCCCCCCAAAATAACGTGAAATCAAATGGAAATAGAAATTAGGTTCTCGGAAGAAGTCGGGACTTAAACACAAATGTAAAGAAGGGGAGGGGCCAATGTGGAGGTCAAACTCAAAGGTCAAAAATGGACGTTACTGAAGGGTCAAGGATAAAAAGCGACAGAAGAGCTTTGCATTCACCAAAGACAAAATCAAGTTTTCGTACTTCTTTACGTGTCACATGTCAATCATCACCGTCAAGTGACCAATCAGCGAGCTGCTGTCAGTTTGTTTTATTTGTAATATGTCGCTATGGAAACCAGTGAGGTTGAGTAGTGTGTAGGATGTTGGTGGTGCAGCCTGGCGCCCTCTAGTGGAGAGGAGCTGCTCCTCATGTCCATATAAAGGGCTCATTCCAGTACATTCAGGTGTTTTGCCTGTTACAGTCATCATTATTAGTATTCATATTATTATAGTTGTTGTTGTTGCATTTGATTGTTTTTGGTTTGTTGATTCATGGATGTCGATGGAAAATGTTCAGAGGACAGATTCATTTGTTTTGTGTAGATTTAAAATGAGAGTTCAATCGATATGAATGAAGTATTAGAATAGTTGGCAGCTCATTTGTTGAAGTGCACGGCACACTTCTCCTGAAGGGGGCGCTCCATGTTTTGTAGCATGGTTAGCTGGAAGGGCCGTTGGAACAAATGAAATGTCGAAGCTTTTTGAGTGAATGCAATGCGCTCCTGTAAAGAGCCCATCGTGTCGACTGTAAAAAGGGGGCGGGTCCACGGATGGTCGCTCATGAGTAAACTGAAGGAGGTTCTGCGATCGGGGTCGAACACGAGTCAAGGTTCTGCGATCGACGGAGCGAGAAACCGGAGCCGATGGTTTGATTCAGAATCGCACGTCAGGCGCGGTTCCGCTGATTTGAATGTTTTGAAGACACTATCTGTGGGGAGGGGAGGAGCTTATGTTGCTCAGGGGGAGATCTGGGGCACAATGTTTACTCCAGCAGCTGGAGTAAAGACACGTTTGACTTTGTTTACAACCAAACAGATTGAATTCATTATTGCGGTGACACACTTCAGATGGAGGAGAGAGCTGGAGTCTGAGCTCCACAACTTCACCACTCAACCACAGGGACTGTGGCGTCAGCACAGCTTCTCCTTCTCTTCTCGTGTTCACCTCGGCCCCAGTGTTTCTGCTTCCTTTGAAAATCACAGAGCGAAGGGGCGGAGTCAGAGCGGTGTCTCGCAGGGATTTCGGCCACCTAGTGGACCAGTCACAGCTCTTGTGTGTGTCGATGCAGTGAGCGTAGTGTCCCTGAACTTGCTTCGACGTAACATCGATACAGAAGCATGAACTTGGCTTTAGAGACGTAGGACAACCCCGACCACCCCCAGTGTATTTAAAGGTGCAGTGTGTAAGATTTCGCTGATATTTCTATTGGTTAAAGAAAGTGCAACAAAAAATGTATTAAACGTGGACGTACTAAACTTCTTCTGAGTTTCAATAACGACTGAAGTCGAGCACAGGTTCTCCTCATGTTCAGAAGGTGATGATACAACCTGCAGCTTCACCTCTAGAGGTCACCAGATCTTACACACTGCACCTTTAAGTTTTGTTGTTAAGGTTGGGCCTTGTCAGTGACCCATGTGGACACAATCCGTGTTCATCAGTGAAGCAGGTGGAGTGCCTTTAGCTTACTCATGATGGGAGAAGGTGTGGCTCTGAGAATCTTCATCGTAGGAAAAGATGTGAGGGAGAGAGAGAGAAACAAAGAGTGATCTGTCTAAAAGCCCAGCTACCTTCTCTTCCAGGCTGGAGTCTTTAAACATCAGTGAGAAAGGCTTGATATGCTCTCTCCTCAACTTATCGCCACTCCGTAAGTCGATGGCGCTCTCTATTCGCTTGTTAATTTCCTCAGGACCAGAGTGGACATGCAAAGCTTGTGCGAGATGGTTTGGAAGCAGATTTATCGAATTTCTCGTTAGGGCAGCCAGAGTCTAGAGGGGGAAGCACATGCACATAAATGAACCTGCGTGTCCCCTTTTGAAACTGTCAATCAAGTTAGAAATGAGGAAAAGAAAGAAACAGACATGGTTATGTTCATCACACACACAGAGACAGTGAGGGGGGAGTGAGGAGGAGGAGGGGTGAGGAGGAGGAGGGGTGAGGAGGAGGAGGGGGGGTGCTGGTCATCAGACGGACGCTCAGACTGAAGTCATGCAGCTCATTCACTCGCAGCACATTTGTTGACTGGGTCACGAAGCTGTTTGATGCAGACGTTAGAACAGAGCTGTAGTTTATCTTCACGTCTGTGATGGAGGGATGGAAACCATGGAAACAACGGAAACCATGGAAACAACGGAAACCATGGAAACAACGGAAACCATGGAAACAACGGAAACAACGGAAACCATGGAAACGGAAACCATGGAAACAACGGAAACAACGGAAACCATGGAAACAACGGAAACAACGGAAACCATGGAAACAACGGAAACCATGGAAACAACGGAAACCATGGAAACAACGGAAACCACGGAAACAACAGAAACAATGGAAACAACGGAAACAACGGAAACCATGGAAACAACGGAAACAACGGAAACAACGGAAACCACGGAAACAGCCGAAACCACGGAAACAACGGAAACCATGGAAACAACGGAAACAACGGAAACAACGGAAACCATGGAAACAACGGAAACCATGGAAACAACGGAAACAACGGAAACCATGGAAACAACGGAAACCATGGAAACAACGGAAACAACGGAAACAACGGAAACCATGGAAACAACGGAAACAACGGAAACAACGGAAACCATGGAAACAACGGAAACCATGGAAACAATGGAAACCACGGAAACAACGGAAACCATGGAAACAACGGAAACAACGGAAACCATGGAAACTACGGAAACAACGGAAACAACGGAAACCATGGAAACAATGGAAACAACGGAAACCATGGAAACTACGGAAACCATGGAAACAACGGAAACCACGGAAACAACGGAAACCATGGAAACAATGGAAACCACGGAAACAACGGAAACCATGGAAACAACGGAAACAACGGAAACCATGGAAACTACGGAAACCATGGAAACAACGGAAACCACGGAAACAACGGAAACAACGGAAACTACGGAAACCACGGAAACCATGGAAACTACGGAAACCATGGAAACTACGGAAACCATGGAAACAACGGAAACCATGGAAACTACGGAAACCATGGAAACGATGGACAAACGCACACACATGGTCTCAGGTCAGGATTTCCCACTGAGCGGATCATTAATGACTTTTCTTATAATTCCCTCGTTAACACGACCTGAGTGACTCGTCAACAACCTGTTTTCACGGTCAATGATGTGGAAGTGACAATGTGCGCATCCTACTTTTGAATTTTCCACCCGAGGTTCTGTCGCCTCACGATGAACTCTCATCCATCACTATGGAGAGATTTGTCCAAATCAGCAGATTTCATTTTCTTTTTGTCTGTGTTGGTGCCGATGGCGCATTTTCTCCAAAGTGTCTCTCGTGGAAAATTTTGAAATTCCCCCCAAAAATGAATCGAGCACCAGAACACTGTTAAACACATGTTCCACCTCTGGAGTCATTCAGGACAAATATGTCCACTTCCAAAAAACTGAACAGATTCATATTTTTTTCTACTTTTTTGCATAAATGTCTTAAACAACTTCAGCTCTGTTCAAAACGACCAAACATTCAATCATGTTGAGGAGTTTAACCCTTTAATTGCCAGTTTGATGACTTGCTGTCACAGTTGGTTTTTACGAAAAAAAGCCCCACAGAAAATAAGCAGTTTTCCATAAAACAAATGTAAAGTGTCGGGGGAGTGGTTTTGAATCAGTCATGGGTCAACGTTGACCCAAAATACTGACTGTTTATGTCATTTAGAGTTTTCCACGGGAGTCAATGGGACGTGTTTGTCCACCAGTGACTTAAGAGACTTGTACATTTTAAATCTAATGCGACACAAACACTGGAGGAGATTGTCTGAACCAGGATCTGTGAGCTGACGATTGAGGAGATGAGGTCCCGCCCATTCAGAGACCTCAGCCAATCAGCATGGAGTCTGAGCCGGTGATATCGTCTTTTGGCAGAGCTACGATGGACTGACGGCTGTTTGTGTGCATCAGGTTCAGAAAGACTCCTTCTATATTTTATACAACAAAGAGCTTTATTTTGAAATCCCTCTTTGCCGGACGTTTTCTGCTGAAGCAGCAGCGCAGAAAACCAACGCCCCCTACCCTCAAATCAGGCTCATTACAAGGCATTTTGGGAAAAAGTGGGTTTGAAGGCAGCGACTTGAAAGAGAACGTACAAGCTTTGAACTGATTCTGATACGGTCGGTGTTGCTGTGACTCCGACGGGAAAACCTTTCCCTGTGACGCTGCAGAGGAAAACACCAGCTCCCCTCAGGTGCCCACTGATATTACACCTCTGCTTCCCACTCACACAGTCCACAGACATGATGTCATCCAGGGAGACGTCCAGACTTCTTTCTGACAGACGTCGAGACGAACATCTGTGGCTCAGACTTGTGGTCCAGATTATCCCTCCGTGGGAGGGACTGATCTAGGATTTTGTCGGACTCTCCATCTTGAATCGTGAATATAAAAGAATCAGTTACATTCCGACCTCACCTCTCACTGTAAAATCTAATTCCTTCTCCTCATCCCATGTTTTTCAGTTCTGGGCTGATTGATCGAGGTCTTGTTGAGAAAACTCAGATCTCATGAGATTCGGTGAGATTTCTGCTGTCTAGATGCACCTTGTTGTGAGCGGCGGCGCGTGAGCGGCAGCGCTTCACATCGCTGCCTCAGATCTAATACTCGACACGAGAACTTCGGCCTCAGCCTCCGCTCATTGACACCGGAGCTCAGAGGAAGCCGCCGCCCGTGTCGTGAGCCGCGCCGCCATGATTGTTTCCGACGTGTGCATCTTTAAAGAAGCTTGCCGTCCAAAGGGCGTGTGCTTCTACTGCGTCTCTGACATTTCCTCATATCGGACGCTGCGATGGCGCCCGCAGCACCGGGCGGCTGTGCGGACGCGGCGGTATGGTCTTACATGTATGTTACATGTAATGATTGTCTGATGGAAATGCCAACATGTGATGCCAAGGAAAGGGCAAGTGGAAGTGGTGCTAGCATAAACACACACACACACACACTCACACACACACACATCGCTGTCTGAGGGTGTCGGTTATGAGACTGGTTCTCTGCACATACACAGTCAACAGTCATCATCTGGATCTGTGTGTCAACAAAGATGGCCGACATTTAACGCCACCATGTGCTGTGTGCAATAGAGATTGGGGGTAATTGTAAGAATTGTAGCACTAGTTTAATAATAACGATCAGTTGCCATGTTCTTTCCTATGAAGCCTCACACCTCCTTGATTGTATATCCACACTCTAAGGCCTGTAGGGGGCGCACTTCTAACCTTGCAGCTGTAGTGCACCTTCATTATAGTAAAATGAGATGTAAGTCACATTTTCCTCAGTATTCACTTTTTGTGCTTCATGGCACCACATGTCCGGGACATGAGCTGCAGTACCGTCATCTGGCCACCAGAGTAAACATCTGGATCAGTGAGTGTTAACAAGCAGTCACACCTCCTGCTGTGCAGCAGCAGGAGGAGAGATACATGTTCTTTCTTTAGGCCGAATGAAAGTATGGACGTCATTCGACTGCAGTGACGGTGAGATGATCCAACATCTCCCTCGTGATGTTTTTGTTTCATCTCCTGGCGCCACAGGGGGGCGCTGACCTCCAGGTCACCTCTGCCGTGATGTATGTACGTGGACGTGTGCGCCTCGCTCGTCTCAGCGCGCCTGTCACAGTTTATACGGCGCGATGAACCTGCGTTTGGAAGCGAGAGGAAGGTTCTGTCTGAAAAGTGCCACTTCTTTGTCTGCGGCACAATGACGGGCTGTCAGAGAGCCGCTCTTTGCATATCAAAGGAGTTCTCACGCCGCTTTTATGTTTGTGCTCGGAGCAGAACTTCTCCCTCCCGTGTGGTTTCTCTCTGTCGTCGTCCCACTTCCTGTTGGTCTGATTCACTCTTCAGCTTCAGTGCGTCGAGGGTCGAGCTACGATGTTGGAGCTTCTCTCTCCTCAGATACGAGTCAGAGTCGAATGTGAAGCTTTACAGTGGGATTACTGCTCCTACTTCTTACTATTTACTGAGTTAATACCTTCATACTGTACTATTTACTGAGTTAATACCTTCATACTGTACTATTTACTGAGTTAATACCTTCATACTGTACTATTTACTGAGTTAATACCTTCATACTGTACTGTTTACTGAGTTAATACCTTCATACTGTACTATTTACTGAGTTAATACCTTCATACTGTACTTACTATGTACACATGTATCTACCTAACTACGCCAACACTGTGAAGCAAAGTGAAGGAAAATGAAGAATGTGTTTGGATTTATGTTTTTTGTAAATGTACAGATTTGGCTTTAGAGAAACAGAAAGGATGTTTGTGACTCTATAATTGAAGCGATTGTCAGAGAGTGACAGGAAACAGGCGCCGGGTTTGATGGAAGCGCAGGAGGCGAGTTGGAGACGTAACGAGCACAGAAAGTTCCTCTCAATTCAAACAGGACAAAGAACCACAGAGGATGAGTCATCGTCTCCACGGGCGCATCAATCAGACTCCAGAAGGCCGCGCCGCGCCGCGCCGCTAACTGCCGCCGAGCAGGTTGTTCACTGATGACCTTTGAGTGGATGACATCACATCCTGTTGGTCACTGTGATCACAGACACTCTCGTCCATCTGACCAGAGCTGGACCACAGACTGTTCATAGAATTATAAAATGGACGCAGCGTCCGTGACCTCACCCGTTGGTTTCAGCGGAGTGGTTTTTGAGGCAAATTGTGGGCGTGTCCCATGTGGCCATCTTGCCGAATCCTAACTCCTCCTACTTCACTGTTCATTCAAAAAACGGGCAACGAGGATACATTTGAATCACGAGGAAGCAAAGCGACAACATGACCCACACAGTAGTTGCAGTACCTCTGTTTGGCCACTACATCTTTTTTTGCGTCATTTTTTTTCATTTCGTGTAACTCGTGCTTCTATCTTAGTTTTTCCTCCTGATGTGTGAAAATACGCCACCTGCTGGACGGAGGTGTCTGCACCCTGCTGCTACACTTCTGATTTAACTCTCCATCTCCATGACAACCATCCCATCTATTCACTTCAAAACAACTGCTACAGTCAGTTCTGTAATACGGCAAATGTTGGTTTAGTCGACTAATGATAATAATGATAATAATGATAATGATAATAATAATAATGATAATGATAATAATAATGATGATGATGAAAATTCTGCTCAGAATAAACTGATGGGGAGCACAGATGAAGTGAGGAATGTTTGAATGGTGCAGCTCATCATCCTCACAAACACATCACACACAGTGATGCGTTACCGTAGTAACACAATCTGTCTGCCTGACGCCATCCACACATTTACAGACAGACCAACAAACAAACAAACAAACAAACAGAGGAAAAGTCGGGGAATCAAGGAACAGGCAAGACGAGTAAGAAGATCACATGCTCTGCAAAAATCTAAATACTGTCCGTGTCATCAAACCAGCTGGTCTCTCAGCGAGGAATAAACTCTAATCTTAATCTTAATCTTAAACATAATCTGCACAACATCTGCTTCCAGGGTGAGATTTGTTTCAAATGTCCAGCTACAGTGGAAAGTTGGATCAAAAGCGAGGCTGTTTGAAGAAAAGTAAAAGTTCACTCCTCGGTCAAAGGGCCAGTGGGTCCTGAAGACGGACGTCATGTGACATGAAAATGGAGCAGCTGGGCGGGACTTACGTTCTGCTTCCCCACGATGTTGTCGAAGGGGAGCTCGGGGCTCCAGGACGCCTCGTTGAAGGTGGCGCTGCTGGCGCGGCGGTCGGCCGAGCTGGCCGCCTCCTTCATGATGTCCTCGGGCAGCGTGAGCAGACTCTCCTCCGGCTGCTTGATGAGGTACGTCTCGATGTTGTGGCGGCGCAGGAAGTCGTTGCGGTCCTTCCCGTGACCCTCCTCCACCTCGTAGTCTCCGTTCAAACAATCCAGAGCGGCTTTGGAGATGTGGATCCGTCTGGAGGGAACAGGAAGAGTCCAGAGCACATCAAACGCAGCATATTCCACGAAACCTTTAAACCAGAGCTCCTGCGCTCGTCCTGTCCTGACAACAACAACCACCACTTGAAGTTGGTCAATGTGAAAGCAGCCAAACAACGGTTTGACGTGACTGCGTTCAGTGAGCAGTGACTCCTGCTGCATGTAGCTCCGAGGCTTTTATTTTGAAGGGTCAAGGTGGAAATTGACTTTTGATCGTTTAATTAAACTGTGTGCAAGTAGTAGTGGTTTCAGTTTATACGGAACTCCGTCTGACTCCGAACTCGAAGCTCCGCCTCCTCGTCACAAACATCCAAACAAACACGCCCTGGCCCCGCCCCCCTCACCCTGGGATCCCTCCGGACTCCAGCTTGTTGGCGATGTCCACGTCCCAGGACCAGACGTCGAACTGCCACTTCCTGAGTCCCAGCACGCCGCACAGAACCGAGCCCGAGTGGATCCCGATCCGCATGTCGATGTCGTGTTTCGTGCGCGATCGCACGTATCTGCAGGAGACATGAGGAGTCAGTCAGGTGCCTTGCTCAAGGGACCTTTGATAAGTCCCAGCACTGTCCCACAACTTAGTCACAACGTCACTCTGATTGACGATCAATCATCAACATGTACATTCATGTGTAGAAATATATATTTTTCCTTTTTATATTTTGAATCCATTTGAATCTGTTTTTTTGCTCCTGAGTCAAAGGCAGATGTTTCATCTATTCCACTCTGTCACAGTTCAGTGTGTGTGTGTGAATTAATTCACTCGATGAATATTCATGAGGTTGACCTTTGGCGAATGGGAACAGGGATAAACGCTGAGGGACAAACACTGTCCAGGAATCTGCCGAGCTCATGAACACGCGTGTTGTCGGCTCCGTCCAGAAAAGGGGAGGAGCAAATGTTTTCAGGCTCGTGAGCAGATTAGTGTCCGGTTTCTCGCTCGTCACACGAGAGCAGAACCAACCACCGGGCGGACGGGCGGGCGGACGGCCCGCTCTCCCTTCACGCTTCATGACGGCACTGATGAGTGTGAGGTGAACGGCATCATGGGAGTTTGTGACAGGTGCTTAAAAGTCACTTAACTCCCGGACATCATTATCATGATGATGATGATCGGCCGTGCAGGGAGGGTGGAGGTCAAAGGTCAGACCTCGGCGTTCCTACATAACCAGCTCATTAGTTCACCATGTCACTGTGGTGTTTAAAGGTGCAGTGTGTAGGATTTGGTGACATCTAGTGGTGTAGTTCCAGGTTGTACCTCACCCTTCGGAACAGGCGGGAGAACCGAGGGTCGACTTCGCTTCTCGTTAAAACTCAAAAGAAGTGTAGTCCGCCCACTCTGGGCGACTGTACAAACATGGCCGCCCCCGTAGGCTGGTCCCGCTCCTTATTTTCGGGTTATTTCGGTAACGAGGTCGTTATCACAGCTTTATTTACCTGCTGCCTGATGACATCATCACTCACTGTAAAAGGTGGAGCTCAGTGAATCTTTCGCTCACAGGAAGCGGCGGCAAAGTGTCCTCAGCTCTGTCATATTGACATAATGGCACAGCTCAAATCTCACAGCTGATCCCTCTAATCCCGCGCTCTTTTTTTGGGCTGTAAACATCAGCGCTTGTCTCCTCCTCCCTCCCTCGCTCGCTCCCTCACTCCCTCCCTCTTTCCTTCCCTCACTCGCTCCCTCCCTCCCTCCCTGGCTCACTCCCTCCCTCCCTGGAAATGATGCGACAGGGGCCAAAGTGTTTTGTCGAGGAGGAGATAGTGGAAGTGAAAGCGCCCGTGGCTTTAAAAGCACAAACTCTGGGACCTGCGAGCCTTTTGTTTTGTTTTTTTACAAAGTGATCTGGCGAGCGAGCGAGTGACTGATGGCGGACTCTATCTGCGCCTCTGGGACTGGATCTGACCATGACACAGTCCGTCACGTGCCGGGGGGGGATTTTTATTCTAACTCACTTATTTATATTTGATTGATGTTTGAAGTTACGCATAATTGGGGGGGGGCGGGTCAATTGACTGACACCGACCTGTTACATTACGTGGTACATCCCCTCTGAGGGTTTTGATTTTTCGCAGCGTTGTCATAGAAACAAACAACAGCAGACACGGTTACCTGATGGTTTTGATCATGCTGAGTCCCATCTCCACGCAGCAGTGGGCGTGGTCTTGCCTGGGCTCAGGTAAACCCGACACACAGTAGTAACAGTCTCCCAGGATCTTTATTCGTAGACAGTGGTGCTCCTGCAACGAGGCAGCCGGCGTTAATACATCGTAACAACACCCACCTCAGCTCTACCTGTGCTCCGCCTCTCTGCCCATTTTTGGAGGAACCAGAGAGTAGGAGGAGTTAGGCATCGGCCAGATAGCGACAAGTGAACCGCCCACTACGAGCCTCACGAGCGCTCTGCAGAAATCTGTGGGTGACGTGACGGACGCTACGTCCACGGGTGTAACGGGTCTGAGGGAGCCAGCTGCTTCTGATGCAGCTGAGAACCTCGTACGTGTCTTAGCTTTCAAACTGCTGACGTGTGACCCACATGCTCAGTTACACTCAGCTTCGTGTGCGTGGGCTCGGCGGTCGATTGACTTACATGTGCGAGGCGGTCAAAGCGTGCAAAGAGTTCATTCAACATTCGCACCAGCTCCTGCGCCGACAGCGTCGTGGAGAGGTTTGTGAAGCCTTTAACATCTGCGAAAAGAATGCTGAATAAAATATGGAAATGTCATTTGTAATATTCAGGTCAGTTTTTCTTTAAAGCCATTTAAACACAAAAGATCGGACACGTCAGTTAGCTCGCGGCAACTCTTCAGTATGGGGACATGTTTACGTGGCTGTGACTTTCCCCCATGTTAGCTTCAAGTTTCCCGTAACATCGCAAATTGACTACATGTATCAACTACAGGTGAAACATGCAGAACTGTGGACGAGATCCAACGACAACGTGGCACAAAAACAGAGCTCAGCTAACACTTCCTGTTCCCTGGAAATCCAAGTTCTAAAGTTACAAAAGTTGAACTCTCTCCCCTCCATATACAGTACTATCACGTCAGTGCTGCCCCCTCAGGTCACTGTGGTGTAAGTGCAGCCTCACCTGACATTCTCGTAGCGGTGGATGTAGATTCTGTGGAACTGATGCTGGAGGTGTTCATCCTCTACATTTGTCATGTCGTTGATCATTTCCAAAACTACAAAACGTGGCAGGACCGATAACACCAGTCGCTCCTGAGGGCGAGAAACAACATTCTGAATGAGTTTTCATTCAACAAAATAAATGAGGGCGGGGCTTAGCCGGAGTCATGGATGAATCATGAGAAGAGAATTTCTAACCGTAAAAATCCTGATTTGAGAGTAAAGGAAAGATAAATGTGTATTTATGCAGATCTCCAACATTAGCTTAAGTCTGTTCGAACTCCATGGCAACAGGGAGTGACTGATGCAGTACCACTGTTTGGCCACAACATGTTTTTGTTTTTGCTCTATTTGATCTATGAATGCTTAGAATAAATCGATGGCTGCACTCTAAAGAGATACTGCACTTTGTACCATAAAACATGTCGTTTTCTTCTCTGTCCGGGCTGAACCCCTAGTGGCTGGAGGCGGTATGACTTTTTACGTGTATCCTGTACTTGTGAACGTGATTTCTCAAGAACATCATCATAAACATCCTCAGTGCTGCAGGATTAGATTTCAGGGATCACAGTTTCCGGGGACTACCACGAAAGGATAGGAATTTTTCTTTTTTTCAATTTCACAAACGCTGAATCTTTACGACTGGATAATACGCAAAGGGCAAAAGTAGTTATTCCTAGCAGCTTTGAGACCACGTTTATTAAGATTAAGGACAAGAAGGAATTAAAGGGAAAAACAAGTCAACAAGTATTTAAGCAGGAGAGGGCGGAGCTTGTAAAACCACGTTACATAAAAGTCTGAAGCACACGATGACGGTGGCTCTGCCAGATTAAGCTTCTCCAGCAGAGACCCACCACACCAGCAACCGAATCTGTCTTGCGTTGGGTTTTCGTGCCGACGCAGTGCCACTTGGCAAACGCAGAAACAGGTGGGAGCGATGCGCTGTGTGTTTTTTTGGCCCCTGGGACTTGAACCAGCGCCGAGCAACTGCCTCGCTCTGATACTGAGCGCGCTCAAAGCCAAGGCTGGAGCTCCTCCCCCCACAAATCATGTGGGCACCAGGCGCAGAGCTCGGCCTCTCTGACGGGAGAGCGACAAACAGGAAGTGAAACTAACTCATACGGACGGAATGTTTTTATTTGGAGACTGTAAAGATCCCACCTGCTCAGTCCCGGTGAACTTCAGTCCAGACTCCTGCATTAGTTCACCAGCAGGGGGCAGCATTTAAAAAAAAGTTTCTTTTTTTATTGAATGAAGAAGAGTTGATTTTTTAATTAGATTAATTTTGTAAAATCATTACAAATATTTCAGTGAGTGTTTTTTCGCAACACATTTCCTCCAATAACGAGATAAAACCAGTTCAATCACAATTCTGATCAATTCTGATCACACCAAAAATTATGATTTGGAAATGAATAAAATTCAAATAAATGCTGATTTGAAAAAAACGTACATTAATAATAAATATTTGAATAAAAATACAATAATGGTTTAAAATTAATAAAATAATGATTAGGAAAAATAAAATAATGATTTGAAACTAATATTAGCACTAATATTTTTTTCTTTTGGACATGAATTCTAAAGTGAGTTATTGTTTTAACGGTTAAAGGTGTAGTCTGTCTTTTTTTGCTCATTATTTAGATATGAATGAATGAATGGATGAATGAAGTGGAAAAAAATGACTTCTTCTGTTTTGGATCATAGTGACTGTGACACTGCATGATGGTGTCTGAGAGCTGTGGAGAGCCTCTCCAACACAAGTGGGGACAAGAGAGAGGGGGAGGGGGGAGGTGGGTGAGAGAGAGGGGGAGAGAGAGAGAGAGGGGGGAGGTGGGTGAGAGAGAGAGAGGGGGGTGAGTGAGAGACGGTGTTTCTCTCCATTCAATCTCTGCCACAATTATCACACTGAATAATAAACGGACCAGGGACGCTGTCACACACACACTCACACACACACACACACACACACACACACACTCATACACACGCACACACACTCACACACACACAGACACTCACACACACACAGACACTCACACTCATACACTCACACACACAGGCGTCTGCCAGTTCAAAGTAAGTTAAGTCTGAGTTGAGAGGTACGGTAGGTAGGTGACGTGTGAGGCATGAAAACAATCAGGTCATGTGACTCAGGGAGCCTTTATTTATCCAGACCTTTATTCCTGTCTCATAATAATAATGATAATGATAATGATAATAAAATCAATGCAGTAATCTGTGTGTTATCTCCACAGAGGTCATGACCTATGCTGATGATATAAATGTGTCAGACAGCACATGCTGTTAACTCTGCCTCCTCCTCTGAGCTGGCCTGTGTTGTTGTGTTGTTGTTGTGTTGTTGTTGTGTCGTCCCTGTGTCTGAGCTGGAAAGCAGAGTGGAGCACCTTCAGGTCCAGACAGACAAACATGTCAGTGGAGCAGAGGTCATGTCTGTGCTGCTGTGTTGGGGTGGAAGTGCTGGAAGAGGAAGAGGAGGAGGGGGGAGGAAGAGGAAGAGGAGGAGGGGGGAGGAGGGTTTGTGTGTTTTTCTGTGCAGCACCTTGGACCTTTACGGTCGTTGCTTTATAAATCATTGGATTGAAGGTTAAGATGGAACATTACTAACAGAAATCACCTTATGATGCAGGATGATTGGTAAAGAACCTGTGCTGCCTCAGCTGGACATCGTTGGGGGGGGGGGGGGGGCT
>JAFBJT010105634.1:43858-56734 GCA_016785325.1 Chascanopsetta lugubris
GATTCTCAGGCTCTTCATGGTCGTTATTTATCATCCTGTGAGTGGAAGTGACACGTGTGTGTGTGTGTGTGTGTGTGTGTGTGTGTGTGTGTGTGTGTGTGTGTGTGTGTGTCACTCAGAATGTCCTAAAACTGGACTGTGAAGAGACTGAGGGATGAGGCCAAAAGGAAAGTAAAAAAAACGTGCAGTTCACAGTTTGGCCACTAGAGGCTCGACCCCCATAGACTCCCATGTTAAAAGGTTAGAGGTGAGTGAAACATGTTTAAAGTCTGGTACAAACTACGCTTTTAATCTCCATCAGTCATATGTCACAACTGCACAGGGGGCGGGGCTTACTTCTATTCTATCAAAAATGTGAAATTGTGCATAATTAAGGGGCGTGGCCTCTCGAGTGACACCTGGACCGACCTTCTGTGGACGCTGCGACAGCACCATGGGCCCGAGCCCAGCGCTATACCCGTGCTCCGCCTCTTTTACCCGTTTTTGGACGAAACAGGAAGTAGGAGGAGTTAGGCACTCGCCAAGATGGCCGACGAGGGAACCGCCCACTACGAGCCTCAGTCTCTGGATCCAGCACATCTGCGCAAACACGGCCGCGTCACCATGACGACGTGTTTTCACCATCAGCTGTTACATCACAGTCATAATAATCACCATCATTCCATTCAACCGCACGAACACCTGTTCGATTCCCGTCTAACCGGCTGCACGTGGACACGCCCCCTCCCTGCTCTGCCGGTGCCGCTGCGCTGGCCCTCTCCTATTGGCCAGGATGTGGGCGGAGTCTGGGAGATGTTTGCTCTGCTTCAATAAAACCTGCTGCCACAGTCTGTTGACAGCAGCCGGTCGACACCACCACTGATCCTCCAAGAGGCCCCGCCCCCCCGGCCGCCGCCGCCGCCGCCGCCACCACTTCCCCCAGCACAAGCTGTGGTCAACCATTAATGGAGAGAGAGGGAGGAGGAGACACACGGGCGAACAAACACAACTAGATCAACACATGGTGAGAGACGGAGACAGGAAGAGGTCAGGAGACGGATTTCAAGACGTTTCCAAAACACACAATTTGCATATTTCACCTGCTCCTCAGTTCATTAAAGGGCCGTTACACAACCTTTACGAGCAGACGGGACAATGACTCACTCTGTCCTCGAGAGGTAAACCTCACATTTCAATTCATACCGACCTGACGTCAACAAACAGAGAAACTTCGGCCACCAGGGGGCAAAACAATCACTACTGACGGTGAGGCGGTGAGGGATGATGGGAGTCGACCTCATCACCACTTCCGGTGAAGTTTCCCCGAAAGTGACTCACGCTCTAATTGCATTTGTGGATTCAAATGGAAAAAAAAATGAAGCAAATAATAATAATAATTCTAAATGAAATAATAGTAAATGAGGACGAATAGAAAATGATGTGACCCATGAGACTGAACTACATTACACAAAACTGGTGCTGTTTATGTCACATTCATTCAAAATGGAAGCTACAAATGTTTATTTCTAAATAAAAACGCATCAGCATGGTCCTTTAATTTCAGTATTTAAGTTGATATGCAACTGGACATGAAACATCCATGAAAAATAATATTTCAAACTATTTCAGGTTTGATGAGTAAAGGATGTTAAAGGGCAACGACCAGGATGATGGAAACACATTAATGTAACATTTAAGTCAGATAAACCAAAACACACACACACACACACACACACACACACACACATAAACACACTGCAACTTTGAATATGATGAAAACCAGGCTTTTAAAAAGACACTGATGAGTTCAACCAACAGTTGAATTGTTTTATAAATATTAATTTATCACATTATTTCTAATTCAATAACCACCAGGTTTTACTACAGTAAATATCAATATTTCTAACAGGTTCGATTAATCTTTAGGTGATTATTGATTATAGTCTGACTGTCTCAGGGACTTTCACGAAAGGCAGGTGTGTTTAGTGACGTTAATGACGTCACACAATGATTTCAACGAAGTTTAGTGAAATGAATGATTCAAAAATTAAACTCAAAGTAAAGTTAAAAAAAATATATAACGGCGATATTAATGTGCAGTGACAGACTGAGGGAGGAGGCAATGTTCGATTCCCACAGGAAGTGATACTTGAAATAAATGCATATTAACTATTTACCAGTTTTCCCGCTAAATTGCGGGAGATGAAAGAGAATAGTTCCACCGTCAGGTTTGTTTCACACTTTGAAACCAACAGGTAAACAACAACAACAACAACAACAACAACAACAACAGGAGGTAAACAGCACCGCTGAAGCAGTGAAGTAAATAACAGTAGTTATCAGGAGAAATGCGCGCGGAGCCGCTCACCTGCTCTCCCGGGTCACCTGTGCAGGAGGACGCCATGTTTGTTGATCCCTGTCCCAGGTGAGTCTGATCTCTGGAGCCCGACAACCGCGCCTTCAGTCCCGCTTCTCTCACAGGAGCTGCTCGGTTCCGCTTCCAGCACCGAGTCCCCCGAACCTCCGAGCCTCCGAACCCCCGGAGCTCCCCGGAGAGGAACCGCAAACCGCGGCCGAACTGTGCCGACTGATCCCGGGGGGAAACGTCCAGGTGGAGCGGAGCCGCTCTCCCTCCAGCTGCAGCTCCCAGAGACACTGAGTCCGGGACGAGCGGAGGCGCGATCACCACCAGGGGGCGGTACAACATCCTCTGACGGGTTACAGAGGCGCTCTGTGCCACTGCTTTTATGCAGAAAACAAAAGTGAAGAAATAATAATAATAATAATAATAATAATGATAAGAATAATAATAACAATAATAATAATTGTAACAATAATAATAATAATAAGAATAAGAATAATAATGATAAAAGTGAAATAAAACAAATTCTAATATTACTGCTACTACCAATAATAATAATAATACTTATGACATATTACCGCAGCTATTGCTGCCAGCTACCAGTACAACTATACAACAACAAAATAATAATTACAGATTTTTTAAATCACCAACATTTCAATGTAAACTAATAAAAACAATACATCAAAATAAATAATTCATATTTTTAAATGCTGACTTGACATCACGTCAATGTTTTCAAATCTTCTAACCTTCCCAACTAATGACTCGATACCTCTAAAATAATAATGATAATGACTCCGTATTAAAAAACATATTTGGGGGAAATTATTTTTCTAACATTTCCAAACATTGACCTGGAGTCTGAAAAAGTAAAGATACGAAATCACAACTTGAGATAAACTTTCAAAACCTAAAACCCCCCATTATTCAAAATGACTTTATATGTCACAAGTAAAGAAACCAGGATAATATCAAAACAATGAAAATATTTCTCTTTGTATCTAAAAATAAATAAAACGATTTAAAATGAAATGTGCATCAGTGAAACTTACAGATCAATGGTTCGTCTCTTTATTTGTAAACTCAAGTTTTCTTGAACGTGGGGAAACAAATCCAGCGCCTGAATTCATCCTCCGGCAGAATCCTGCTCCTGTGATGAGCCCCCTCCAACACACGGGGGCAGTGTTGACTCAGGACGAGCAGCAGCAACGTGTAACAGCACACAGCGTCATCTAGTGGTCCAGACTAAATACTTCATTTAGGACAAACACCGAGTATTCCCTCCTCGCACAAACCTCACTTTACAGTCAAATTGTAAATATATTTAGATTGATAAATTATAAATAAACAACATGTTTCCTTGATACTTTAAAGTAGGATATGAATGACTCAATGATTTTAAATAAATCTGATTCTGTGAAATTATGAAATTCATCTTTTTTATTGTGTACTTTGATTTGAGGTCTTTGAAGTATATTTCCTGAAGGTCTTGTAGTTTAATAACCTGTGTAAATGGAGGGTTAATTGAATCTGTGTGCCGAGTGATGAGATTCCAGCGTTGGATCAGCGGACGTGATGAAGTCAGAGCGGATCAGCTGCAGCTGCAGACGTTCGTCAACCGGCAGCAGAAGAAGATGAGTCTAGCAGAAGCTCATTGTCTCGTGTGACTCACCACTCAACAATGTGTGTTTGCATGAAATCAAACGCCGCCGACCTGCGCCGCTATTTACGCCACGTTCAGGGCGGGAATCAAACCCCCGGCATTAGTTTGAGGAATGAAAGGAAAGCAGAGCGGGACGGTCGACGTTGTTGTTTTTTTGGTTCATTGCGTTTATTAGATGTTGGCGTACAGTTTGTCGATCTGTGGCTGGAACAGAGCCTTAAGCTCCGCCCTCTTGGCCTTCAGCGTGGGAGTTAACAGACCGTTCTCGATGGTGAACTGATCCGGGTGCAGATAAATATCTTTCACCTGTCAGACAGACAGACAGGTCAGAGAGAGAGACAGGTCAGAGAGGTCAGAGCCTCAAAATATTAGATTCAGATTTGAATTAGAAAATTCACTTCATTCAACAATGTCTTATTCAAACTAGAGTTTTCATCGTGTTTAAATACATTTTAAAAACACTGGATATTTGTTATAGTTTGAGGTTTTGTTGAAAACTAAAATGCCTGTATTTGCCAGTTTCTAAAAACACTCAAAACAAAATGAGATGATTCCAAGACTGAAAAAGAAAACCGTCACCTGCTCAAAGGACTTGAGACCCGCCTCTTTACCCAGTTTGGTCAAGTCCGACAGGACGGCTTTCTTCAATTCCTACAAAAACACAAAGGCCACAGTTCAAAACCTTTGAAATAAAAATAACCGTACTTTTAAAATACCTTCAGATCTTTGCATTAATAATGAAAAGTCCTAGACGTTACCGGGCTTTTACAGAGTTCTTCCACGGAGCCTGTGAGACTCAGACTTTTGGCGAAATCCGGCAGGATGTCGGGATCAGGGACCACGATGGCGATCAGGCAAGACTGCAGACAGGAAGTAAACACATTATTGTTATCATCATTAGTAGTAGTAGTAGTAGTAGTAGTAGTAGTAGTAGTGGTGGGACAGAGTACACGCACCTGGAGACTGTCTCCATGTACAAAGACTTGGGCCACCGCTCCACTGCGCACATACACGTTCTCGATCTTCTCGGGGGCGATGTACTCGCCCTGAGCCAGCTTGAAGATGTTCTTCTTACGGTCGATGATCTTCAGAACGCCGCTCTGCGACACGGACGTGACATGAGATACTGCGTTGACTTCACTTAATTACATTTTCCAAAATACCTCCCAAAACGTTCATACAGTTTTACTAAAAGACTGGCTAGTTAGCCTTTTAGCTAGTCGGCCATTTTGTCCTTCAACTGTCCAATAGTGGCCAACGTTGGTTTTGCCAGCGTAAAGGAAATTCAGCTTCTTGAAACTGTTTTATATAAAGACGTGAAATGAATCTCATGACTGTGATTTTCCTCTGATGTATGACGGTGATGTCAGACTGGGCTTTTCTTACCTGGAGCCATTTTCCGATGTCTCCTGTGTGGAGCCAACCGTCTTCATCCAGGGCCTCGGCAGTTTTCTCTGGATCCTTCAAATAACCTTTAAACACATTTAAACCCTTGATGCACACCTGAAACACAAACAATCAAAATAAACATTCATTCATAAAAAAATACAAAAATCAAACCTCTGACGGGTTCTTTAATAATGTACCTCTCCTTCACCATTTGAAGCAAAATAGTTCATTTCTTCAACATCCACCAACTTCACGATATTACAGGGCAGCGGGACTCCGACGTGACCTGTGGATTCAAACCTTTAGTTCAATTCAAAAAAGAGAATGAACAACAATAATATTCCTTTATTAAAATTAATCTGCTCACGTAAACGACAGCCAAAGCCTTTAAATGCTATAAAACAAAGATGTAAACAAAGGGGGAGGTTTCTGCTGAGGCCAGCAGCTGCTGCCTTAGCTCCGCCCACCTCCGGCTCACCTACCTGAGGTGGCGTCGCCGGGCATGGTGAAGGTGCAGCCGGCCGTGCACTCCGTCTGACCGTAGGCCTCGAAGATCTGAGGGAGAGCCCGGAGAGACCAGAGAGGCCGGGTCGCCGCGGCAACAGAGTAAACAGAGGCAGACGGACGCGGTTACGTAACGTCCAAAACACACGAGCCAGAGATGATGAGCCCAGTTCACTCGGGTTCGGATGTGAACCGGGCCAACAGGCTTTCAGCTGCAACCTTCTCAACTACTTAGTTTAGAAATCAATAACTCCTTTATTTATTTTTAAACTTGACTAAGATCATCTTGTTTTTGGATTATTCCAATAATTCATTAGGTCCTTGTATGTTGGCGCCCCCTTGTGTTAAAAATGGCTGACAGCAAAAAGTAAAGCAGCCGTGTGGACATGAGGTTTTCATGTTGTGCGGCAGAAAGAAAGGATGATCAAACATTTGTTTTTCATAAACGCTGAGAGCTTCCCTGCGCCGAGGTCCGTCTCCGGTGAGGTCAAAGGTCAACCTCAATAAGACGCTCACCTGAGACATCAGCCAAGGTCAAGAAACAATTCTTATCTCCGCCCCGGAGCAAGAGTCGCATTCAATGTCATGTGCGCAAGTTCTGTAAAACGTAGGGTTTTTTATTTTTTTTGCTGTTGTCACAAACTTTATAAGAGTGCCAAATCATCACTAAAGTCTTCCTTGTTGATCTACATTGCACACTTCCTCAAAACCTCGTGGTTTTTTGTGTAACGCTGCAAATTAACTGACAAACACCAGTGAAAACAGCAGGGATTCTCATCTGGTGGCTCGCGACCCCAAAGTGGGTCACGGACCCTGTGCTTTTATTTTGAAGGGGATTTTCTATGAGTGCCGTCCATTCCCACTCCTTAACAGTAGGTGGCGATCACGCCCTGTAATGCGACACCTGCCATTTCGCAGAACTAGGAGAGTTGGTTACATATGCAAATTGACCGGGGCGAAACACCGGCTACTTGAAATATGGATTTTCGTTCATGTTGGGTTTTATCTTTTTTTTGTTTTTTTATTGGGTCGCGTCTCGTCATGAAGGGGCGTTGGATTCATACCTGACAGCCCAGAGCCGCCCGCAGGAAGTTGAGCACAGACGGAGAAATCGGCGCCGCTCCCGTCACCATGACTCGCACTCGTCCACCCAGAGACTCCTGCACACAGTTCAACACATTCACCCTCACCCCCTTTGTGTTGTTGTTGTGGTGAGGATCCATGTTGTCGTACCTGCACTTTGTGGAAGATGAGCTTGTCCCAGATGCTGTTGCTGCGGATGATTCCTTCCCTCACCTCG
The DNA here is from genome assembly GCA_016785325.1 of Chascanopsetta lugubris. NCBI lineage: Eukaryota > Metazoa > Chordata > Actinopteri > Pleuronectiformes > Bothidae > Chascanopsetta > Chascanopsetta lugubris. The sequence continues at coordinate 51,059 of JAFBJT010105634.1, forward strand.
GCGTACTTCCTCTCCATGGCAAAGTTCAGCAGCCATTTCTTGAAGGGCGTCGCCGCTCCGCTCTGGACCTGATCACAACAACAACAACGTGTGAAACCTGAAATCACACTTCAAACACAGGAGAGGGAGATGAAAGGAAAGTCACTTTGTCGTAGACTCGGTTGAGAAGTCGAGGGACCGCGGGGAAAATGGTGGGCTGCAGGGTCTTCATGTCGTCGGGCAGGAGTCTGATGTCGCCCTGGAAGAAGCCCACCCTCCCCCCTGCACAGTACAGCACCACCTGCAAGACCCGAGACGGGGTTCAAAACCCAATGGCGGACGTTTGGATGTTCAGCACGATGTCATCAAAAGGTTCGTACCTGCACCACTCGCTCAAACATGTGAGCTAAAGGCAGGAAGGAGATGCTGATGTCACTGGGCTGTGGAACAATGGCCGACTGCAGGGAACAGAAGCACGAGTCAGCGCTAATTACACAGAAGGTTCATGTCAACACCTCTAAAGGTGCTTTACTCCAGGTACCTCAAAGCTGGCGAGAACCCCAGCAGCGTCAGAGACGACGTTCTCATGGGTCAACATGGCGCCCTTTGGGTTTCCTGTCAACAACAAAGACTTTTTTGTACAAGTAAATAAATGAATTTAAAAACATGTCAACAAAAGACCAACTCTATGTCTGTATCTAAGGGCCTCAACTTCAAAGTGGATCAGAATGTCCAGTCCACACGAGGAACCACGTCTCTGATGATACAGGAACTGGATGTGACTTTTACCACAGGAAGTTAATGACACGATCACGACGTCCTCAAATGAGGATAAATGCACAAGATGGCGGCAGCTCTATGTGCGATGTTGTGGCTTCATGATTTGACAATGGGAGGAAACAGATGCATCATCCAGCCCCGATGGAAAGTCTGTCCATCAGAAGACAAATGTAAACCAACAAAGGAGCAGGATGAGTGAAGATGAGCGGTGATGACCTGTGGTGCCACTGGTGAAACAAACAATACTCAGGTCGTTTGGCTTCGGAGGCTGTGGAGACATTCAATCAGCAGATTAGGAGAAAATAGAACAAAGTCACTGTCACTAAAGTACTGGATGAGAAACTTACAATTGGACTTTGAAGATTCTCTTTGCCCAAATCCTGTGAAACAACAAAAAAATAAACATTCAAATTAATCCTCCGGGGGGAAAATAAATAAATAAATAAAAGTAAAAACTACTGGTGAGGTCTTACCTCCACCTCCTGCATGGACACGATGTCGACCCCACACTCGGCTCCTCTGCTCACCAGCTCCGGGCTGAACTGGTCCATCACCACGATGGTTCGGAGAACCGGGCTCAGGCCTTTCTCACGGTTCTGCAGCAGAGCCTCCGCTTTGCTTTGATTGTCACAGATCACGGTGGAGATGTCGGCTGGAGAGGGAGAGAGAGAGAGAAGACAGCTCAGTCATATTAGAATTTATCTTTAAGATGTAGAAAAGCTAGATGAAGCACTGAGAGAGAGAGAGAGAGAGTAGATAAATAAAGAGATTAGAGGGACTCTTAATATCCAACTCCCTGAGGGCGGCATTAGCGACGCACGGAGAGAGAAGAAGAAGAAGCGCCAATTACCTCGGTCGATAATGAAGAGCAGCGCCTCAGGACCCAGGGTGTCGTACAGGGGAACCACTACCATGGAGTAGGTGTAACAAGCCAGCTCACTGATAATCCACTGAGCATGACACAGCAGAAACAACAGCGCATCAGCACCATCATGACACAGCAGAAACACAACAGCGCATCAGCACCAGCACGAACCCGCTAACAGACCCACAAACAAAGAGTCGACCCACCTCGGGTCTGTTCTGCGCAAAGACGCCCACGAAGGTGTCGGTGTTTGGCTTCAGGCCCCGGTGAAGGAGGCCGGAGCCCAGGTTCTGGGCTCGGTCCGACACCTGCGCAGAGAGAGGGAGCGAGAGAGAGAGAGAGAGAGAGAGCGAGAGCGAGAACAGGAAGTCAGCTGCCACTCTTCAGGATTCACCATCACCGTGTGAAGAGCTGAGGTGTGACCTGTTTGTACGACAGCCACTGGTACGGGCGTCCCGGCTTCCTGTGGCCCAGGCAGGGTCCGTCGCCTGCAGACCAGACGCAGGGCAGAGATGACGCATGTGATGGTTGCCATGGAAACCGGGTCGTAAACATACAGAACACACACCACTGTGGAAATGTTCCCATTGTTGGGTAAACGTCCGACTGTGGCAGTGTCCAGCCGAGTTCTTCATTTTTCAAAATAAATGTCAGGCCTCTGCGTTAAAGGTGCAGTGTGTACGATTTGGTGACATCCAGTGGTGAAGTGACGCTGAAATGAGCCCATGAATGTATATTTACATGAGTGGGTCCTCGTTACAGGGCGGCCATGTTTTTTTACAGTAATAAAGTGGAGGTATTAAACATCTTCTGAGTTGTAATGAAAGTCGACCACGGGTTCTCCTCATGTTCAGAGGGACAACCTCACCTCTAGAGGTCACCACATCGTACACACTGCACCTTTAATCCAAACAAACACCTTCGGAGTGAAACAGAGAGATGTGAGTTGACCTGAAACTTTCAGTCCCCTCTGAAACACCTCGTACAGAGTCTTGGCGTCGTCGTAGCTGAAGGCCGTCAGGTTGTTGTTCCCCTCCAGCAGAGCCGACTTTCTGGCTCCGTCCTGAGAACAAGAGTCAGATTTACACCGTCCAATCAAACGCCACCTTTTATCAAATTCAACAAGCTACCAACTGTAACAATGACTTCACGTTTGAACATTTTAACACAACCCCACTTTGACTACACCCCATTTTAAATAGACACTATTGAGTAGGATCCAAACCTTGATGCCCAGACTCTGGTGTTTGAGGTTGGCGGGCGCCCTGACGGGACCTGGCCGTGAGTTGAGGTAGAGGAGGGCGGCGGCGGCGAGGGCGAACAGGGAGATGATGGCCGACGTCGGGAGAGGAGAGAACAGCATCTGGAAGAGGACCTCCATGGTGCCGAGTCTGCAGAAACACACACACACACACATTAAACCTTTACAGCCATTTTAGTCCAAACATATTCACGCACACACTTTTTGCATAATCCTGTAAGAATTGGACGCAGATGAACATTAAAGCCTTGAAAAATGAGAATTGATATCTCCACTAAAACAAATATGTCCAAAAATACTGAATGAAATGGTTGATGTCAATCCACTTCAAATTTAGTGGAAATCAGATTTTTGTACAATTCAGCTAAAAAAGTGACGCTAACGAAAGCGGATCCTCCTCCGAATAAAGTCAATGCAGATCCTGAGCGATAAGAAGTCCTTTAACGCTCCATGACTTTCCACAGACTCCGTCCTCTTATGCAACCGGGAGCTCCTCGGCTCGGCCGGGGTCACGGTCCGAGGTCGTCTCCACGGAAACTCCAGCTCAAAGTCGACGCCACTAATCGCAGCAGATAGTCCCACCAATAAAACCATGTGCGCGCACATTCACAAATATAGAACCCATTCGGAAACACCAGAGTTCCCTCAAATGCATTTAATCATCGTTTATAGAATCATAAAACAATATAAACACCTTTTTCTGCCTTTAATTGCATTTAAATACAATTTTCCTCGAGGCATCAAAACTGGATGAATCAACAAGCCAAGCTCCGACAGTGTCACGCTCTTATTCTGAAAAGTTCCCCGACAGTGCTCCTCAGAACTCGATCCTGCAGATACAATAATTGAATTAAATGGGTTCCTACCTGCTGATTTGCTCCCAGGTGAGATGCAGGTGTGTGGACAGCAGATCCTCCTCTGCTGCTCTGAGGTGACACACACAATGAAAGCCCATAAAAACACTGATTAGACTTCGAACGACCCTTGAACCTTGGCCACGATCACTTCCACTGATAAAACTAAAAACACACATCCAGGTCTGCACATCATAATTACAACGTTTATCTTTTTGATTCCACACAGCTGATAAAAGATGTCGGAGGAAACGGGTCAACGTTCCTATCTGTTGTTTATCGTGTTCACAGTGACACGCACACACACACACACACACACGTGTGTGTACCTCTTCCTCTACACTGACTTTGTCTATCAATCAAAATTGAACCTCTGATTTACAGATTTCAAAATAAAATGAGTTCAAGTGATGAGTAATAATCATGTCAATTCAAAGGTTTGTCGGCTGTAAAAACATGGTGGAGCAACATGGCCGCCTCCGTAGAGACGACCTACTACTGATGTAAATACTCATCCTAGAGTAAAAGACAAAGATTCATATAGCGAGATGAGTCCAAACACCCATGTCATTGTGCAATATTGCATTTCCACAAATGAACTCAATTTCACAAAGTTTGTCATTTTGCTCACTGTGGGAAGAATAAAGTTTTGAAAAGAATAAAAAGAATTGAATCTTCTCGGACTGGACCTTCCTGAGATCCCAGTGTTGACAGAGAGCGAGATGTTTCCACAAACACAGACGTTCCAGGAACAAATGAATAAAAACAAAACAATATATTTCCATGAATCAATTAAAGCGCGGCTCTCTCCCACCTGCCGGGCGGGAAGGCGCCTTCCTGTGACGGAGGTAAAGGTTCATTAGCAGCAGCTTTTACCTGGTGGATTATTACAGCTCAGCGGGTTGGGGGTTGGGGGTTGGGGGCCCAGGCTGAGCACAGATCCCCGGGGACCAGGCGGCTGAAGCCAGCAACACCACTAATGTAGGACACGGACACCTGTGGTCATTAGCACCTGAAAGTGCACACAGGTGTGCGCGAGAGTGAGAGAGTGAGAGCAGCAGAGCGCGGCCCGGGCCTGTCCAGCTGCTCCGGCCCAGGCCCCTCCCACAGGGGAACTCAGCACAGGACTCTTTATTATTATCGTTGTTTATTTATGTATATTTCTGCTGTGCTGAGATGGAAGGTGGATGCTCACCCGCACATGTTTTCATTGGGCCACCTCTGCTCAGGGCCAGGTGGGCGTGGCCTCCTGGGGGTGGGGCTGCGCAGCGCAGCTGATTAGAATCTCCTCCAGGCTCAGGCGTACGTAGGATTTACACACATTTACTTAATCAGAGGAATCTTTCAAAACAACCAGCGGCCGCTGCCCCTGCTGGTCAGAGCGCAGAAGTGCGAGCACGTTTGAGTTCAATTCTACCATGAACTTTGACCCTGAATGTAAGATGTTGATTAAAATCTGTCTTAATTATATAACTGAATAAACTACAGGTCGCAAAGGTCAAGGACAGTCGATAAAAGAAAGACCAGGTTGGTTTATTACTCTCACAATAATGAAGGTTAGTTCATTATTACAATCTGAAGCTACAGTTGTGAATTATAAATATTATGAATTATAATTATGACAAATTCTTTAGTACAATGTTTAGTATGTCCACTCTGGGCTGTTGTAAAAACATGGCGGCCCCCAAAGGGTGGACCCTCTCTGATGTCAATATATATCAAATGCTTATCATTTAGGTGATTCAAAATAAAATTGGTCAAAATGTCTGAATAATTGTTTTGTAATTGTATTTCTACAAATAGAAGTGTTGAAAATGGACCAGAATCGTACACACTGCACCTTTAAATGAGCCCGTTAATGTTTATGTACATGAGGAGCGGGTCCTCTCTATGGGGGCCGCCATGTTTTTACTTTTGTTTTTACAGTAGCCCTGAGT
>JAFBJT010105634.1:57858-69456 GCA_016785325.1 Chascanopsetta lugubris
ATGATAGTGGCCCAATATAACACTGGAATGTTTTGGAAAACACTAACGCATGCCACAAAACAAATGTGACATTCAGGAATGGATAAAAAACATGCAACAAAACACAACACTTCATCATTTCACAAAAAATGTCACATATCATGAAGAGGATTTGACCATGTTGTGTTTTGCTAGATGTTGTTCTTCTTTGTGAAACATTGTTAAGTACTATAATCTTTTGCAAAAATTGTGAAATACTGTAGTGTTTTATGAATTGTTGCGATGTTTTCGTAAAATGTTGGGTACAAAACAGGCATTCTGGGTGAAGAGTGGAAATGGAAAATGGCAACACTCTCCCTGTTCTGAATGATAAAACCAAAATCAATCAACTCATAGTGACAGTTAAATCAAAATGTGTTGGTTGTATGAAACGTAGAATCGACCCTCTCTTTTTGCCAAAGATTCCTTTCAGGAGAAAGAAAAACAAAGCCACGTTTGTTCTGCAAACTGACAATCGCAGCAGATATGTGATGGATTTACTGTCATCTGCCGCTTGTCAATAGGTTTAATGATCGCTCTGCGGGGCTGGATGCCGCTCCCTCTATACACGGATAAAGTCGGACACCCCTGTGGCTTTAGCAGCTCTGAACAAAACCGGACCATCACAGGAAGTGGATTATCCTCTCATTGAATCCATCTGCTGGGGGTCTCTCTCTGAGGGACAAGGCCAATACCCCAACACGATCACATATGCTCAGTTCAGACACTGATCACGGCAGGAAAGGTTGTATTTCCTCCTCGCCGCTGATCGTGTTGTTAATTTCTCCCGTTACCTCTTCCCGTTCTGTCCCATACGTAATGGAGCATGTAGGCGCAGGGAACAAGCGAGTTATCCATCTGCCTCACTCCCATGCATATTTAATGTTGTTTGTCCAGCAGTGATGGCTTTACTCAATGACTTTACCTAAACTCCATCCTGTCCCGAGGCTCCAGACTTCAGAGAGCGGGGACTGACGGAGCACACAGCGCTGTCTGTCAGCTGATTCTGTGTGTTTCAGTGGGAATGGGAAAAGAAAACCTCACTCGCCTTCAACCGTGTTCGAAAATCTCTATTCTCGCGCATTCATCACATAAAACGCTGCCGTTGGAAACCGGCTCATTTTCCAGCGGCTCGGGGTGATTTCCCATCGGTGAGCTTTAACCATCGGCAAGTCTGGAAAAGGGATCGATGGAGCGAACCAATGCAGTAGTTAGCTTGGTTCACTTTGATTTGTTTGCCTTCTCACCCCGGCACCATTGGTCCAGAGTATTGATTGGGTTTTTTTGGATGATTCTGACTTCCTCCTTTGAGCCACTGCTATAAGGGCTGGGAGCTCTGCACAGTCCAGACTCTCGGGAGTAGTGAAGGAATGGGCCTCAAGTGTCAAGTGTTTGTTTAATTCAACCTAAAACCTGCCACTGATGGTTATTAGGGCTGAAATTCAGCATTTAAAGGTGCAGCGTGCACGATTTTGGTGACATCTACTGGTGAAGTGGCATGTTGTATCCATCGCCTCACCCTTTTCATCCGAGCATGCAGGACAACCTGTGCTGGCCCTCAGTTGTCATTCAAGCTCAGAAGATGTTTAGTACGTCAAAAACATGGCGGCCCCCCATAGGGTGGACCCGCTCCTGGTGTAAATATACATTAAAGACCAAATTTTAGGGTTGTGTATTCTGTCTATATACATAGAAGTGGTAAAATTGGTGATAAAAAAATGTTTTATTTGTATTAAACAAATAAAAAAAACAATACTTTGGCTCCACTTCCTGACAAAAAAACCACTCGACCTTTAATCTGCAGATCTGAGTGGAAATTGCTTTATAGGTTGAGGTGATCTCTCATCCGAGAGCTTCGGCCAATTTCCCAACGAGCCGGCAGGTATGGAAACACGGTCAAAGGAGCCGTCCGATACGACACATGACTGGGTTCACTCTGATTCTTTGCCGCCTCACTATCGAAACCTTTAGTGTCGATTTTTCTTTCCTTCGAGTTCCAAAATCCATCTTATCAGGGCACTGCGGAGCATTTTGGACGCTTCGTACAAACACGGAAGCTACAGAGGCGGCGGCGGCGGCGGCAGATGCTTCATGTGAGCGTTTGGAAGCATAGAATAGTTCCGACTGGTTCAGATCAAAACGCTGCCTCATAAAAGCCCCTTCTCCATCACCTTCCATGTAACGGCTCGTTAAGGCCGACAAAACCATGTCAACACAAAATGACCCCATTAAGGCTCATCTCATTATCCACAGCTGAGGGGCCGTCAGCGGGAGACAACATAAGAGGAGCTCTATATATAACCTCATCTTTGTGAATTAGCCCGACACAGACGCTGCGGCCATTACAACCATTGTTGTCATCTCTCTGACCGGAGGAGACGGAGGCGGAGCCCGGACAATAGCGGCCACCACAATAAGAACCAACCCATTTTCTGTGCCTCGGTGTGTGCATGTACTCGTTCTTGCAATTGTGTGTGTGTGTGTGTGTGTGTGTGTGTGTGTGTGTGTGTGTGTGTGTGTGCGTGTGCAGTCTCTCTTCCAAACATGACTCCAGCTGTCAGAGACAATCAGTTTCCCGTGGGCCTGCGCACACAAAGAGAGACGCACAGCAGATAAAGCCTCTCCTGAAGACAATTTAGATTTAACCTGTTTTCTTGCCAATTTCCCTCCGACTCCGAGCCGTCTCTTGCCTCCACTTTATTTTTGCATAAGAGATATCAAGATGGAAGAATCAGAAATCGCATCATCGCTTCCGTTTGGTGGCTGAGCAGATTCCCTTCCTGTCAGCAGCAGCAGCAGCAGCAGCAGCAGCAGCAGCAGCAGCAGCGACAGACAGGCACGTTCGGTAATCACGGCAGAAACAGGATTGATTAGTTCTCAGTAAAGATGAATGGGGCGAAGGAGGCTCAAAAGACATGTCGAATGAGACGCTCTCGTCGTCAAAGTATCGTTTGAATGTTAATTCGCCGGCACTGAAGCGCACGGCTTGGCATTCATTCTTAAATTAAGACTGCACCAGCCGACAACAACAGCCTCTCCATTTTGGCCCCGACAGCGCAGCTTCCCGCGCACGGCACTCAACACTCCACACACCCCGATTCTGCATCTACACTTGAGAGTTTTTTTTAATTTATTTTTTATCTTTATCTAATAATCATGTGATATGTTGCTCATGTCGTCACGGGCCTGGCGCTCTGAGCGGCGGCACGGCCTTACCCGCTCGATGTCCTTCTTCGGGATGCCTCGGATTCGGGCGTAGAAGTACAGGTGCTCCTCTCCGGTGAGCAGATTGTCCAGGGCGTCCTCCTGGGGGCAGTATCCGATGTTGATTCCCTTGCTGCGACACTCCATGATGTCGACCAGCCGCCTGGGGGAGGGGGGGTGGGGGGGAGGGGGAGCGGGGAGCGGGGGAGAAAAAAAAAACCCACACCGATGAAACCAGATTCTCTTGTGGATTCCTCCACATGTGGTGTGTGTAAAAGGACCTGTTCTCTCTCTCTCTCTCGTGGGCCCTGTAGGAAGGCGGGGGGGGGGGGGGGGGGGGGGGGGGGGGGGGGGGGGGGGGGCTCATGAGTACGGTATGTTGGTGCAGATACAACAGCATCCTTGCTGGTCGGTCCCAGACCACAATGCTCAAATTCGGGCTGATGCGGAGCAATAACAGCTCTCATTTGAGGATAATTGCGCTCTACAAATTTAGTCTCGACCAAATTCATTAGGCGGCGCAGAATTACATCCGAATGATGGGCGTGATTCCGCCTCGTCCTCCAGAGCCACTCTGACGGATTGCCTTCATTTTGGCAGAAGAACGTGTGTTCTCATGCACTGTGTGTTACATTGCAACAGTAGCCAGACACCTTCACGCCTTCTTATGTGCAGGCGCTATCTGCTTTGAACTCAAAACACCGGAGACCCTGCGGAGTTCAACCGTCACTACAAGGTTGTTTCCCTCCTCTAACCAGTGCAGTTTTTAGAGACATTTTCTTCAGATTCATACAAGCACGCTGTGACCACAAATATCAGATCACTTCATTCTTGACTTTCCAAATGGTCACACTACAAAATCCTTTGTGTCAGGCTGTGTTCCTGTGTCGGGGACAAGTCCTCCCTTCCTGGACAGAAGAAGAAGAAGAAGATCCTCGGAGCCTTTCTGATCTGCACACCCTCGCAAAATGGTAAAGGGAGAGTTGGAACACCATGGCAACGCAACAGTGGACGGAAGGTCTGCAGACCAGGTTCGTCCAATATTTCTATCACCAATAAAGAAATTCCCTAACGTTGCTGCTGAGACACAACATTTAACCACACTGGGGCAGAATGAGGCGTAATGAAATCTGAAAACAAAATGTCAACAGCCACGGACGATGTGATCAAATACAATTACATTTTTTTTTTTTTTTCGGGCTCGTTTCTTGTGCGAACCAATAAACGGATATAAACAGATGAGCTTCTCACCCGTCCCAGTCCCTGATCTGTGCCGTGCCGTCGGTGGGACTAACGTCGCCCGTCAGCATCTTGAAGGTGGTGGTCTTCCCGGCTCCGTTCACTCCCAGCAGACCAAAGCACTGTAAACAACCATTAATAACTCTGAAGCAGGCGGAATGCAGAGGTACTATGGAATGATGCGATGCATTCATTATCTAACACCACTGGCGTTAAGGATGAATGGGTAGACGAAGGAATTATGGATTATTATGGATTACTATGGAGTCGTGCTGCCGTCTCAACAGCTTGATAAGTGATGATGCGACCGTCTCCTTTTGTTATTTCTAAAGCTTGTGAACGCTTTATGATCCCGTTCCTTGAGCTCACCTCCCCTGCTGGGATTCCCACAGAGAGCTTCTTGACAGCATGGACCTTCCTCTTGAGGTGCTGATAGATCTTGGTGAGCTGGTTGACCTGCAGTATGTCGGTGCTGGCTGCTCCGCTCGACACCCGCAGGTGCTCGGCTGCCACGTCCTCGTCCTCGTCCTCATTGGCCACGCGTGGCACCGTCTTCCTGCCACAGATCAGATGCCTGCGACGGTTGGGAAAACACATGGTGTTACTGTGAGACACGGGCAGGGACCGAACATGTAAATATTGACAGAGGGCTTTCGTCTTCTTGACGATCACTCCCGGACGATCCCGGGTTGATCCACCGCAGCATGTGGAACGGGAGTGACGGGGATCAAACGTTCTGATGGGCAGATGATCCGCTCCGCCTCCTGAGCCTCAGTCATCCCTACTACATCGAACAAGTAGTTCAATGCTTTGAGGTGCGGTGTGTGCGATTTCGTTACATGTTTTTGAGACTTCTATCTATAGAAATAGAATTACACAGCAATTACATAGACATTTTGTAGACATGTCTAATCGCCCCAATGTATGACTTTGCTTTTCACACGACCCTAAAACGAGCCCTTGTAATGTATATTTACACCCAGAGTGGGTCCCACCCTACAGGGGGGCCGCCACTGGCGTACTAAACATCTCTGGAGTTCTAATGACAACTGAAATCTCCCATAGGTTCTTCTGTTTGCTTGGAAGGAGTGGAGGTGAGGTGATGGGTACGACATGCAACTTCACCTCTAGATGCCACCAAATCTTACACACTGCACTTTGAACTGATCTCTCAAAAATCTTGTATCTTTGTCTCTTGCGAATGCAACTGAAAGTTAAATGATCTTTCGAGACAAGAGCTAAAAAAAGTTGACTCTGTTGTCTAGACGAGCCAGCGGTCAGCTTTTAGCTGACGGGTCGTAGAACACGGTTCTCTTGCTCTGATGCAGCAGCACAAGTGGTGTGAGAAAAGCTCAGAATTGGGAGTTGGAAAGAAATGACCTGCACCCTCTTCAACACAGACTCCCCATAAAAGCCCCCCAAAAGAGAGTTTATAGCGAAAGAAGCCCACAACACAGGTACAGCCTCCAACAAGCCCAGCGCAACGGGTCTGCAACTCTATCTTTCTCGCTCTCTCTCCTTTGATCTTTGTTGTTGTCATCATTTTTGTTTTGGTGGACGCTCCCTCCTGTCCAGAATGCTGCCTGCATGTCACCTCGGTGCCACCGGTGACACTTCAAAACAAGTCCTTTTGGAAAAGTCCATCATTAAATGCACATGAAATGTTATTATATTAGTGGCATATGAGGAGTGCGCAGCGTGCATGTGCTGCATCAGGCTCAGGTGGTGTTTGGATACCGGGCTCAACTTCAAGGAATCACACAGTGGAAGACAATGATTTGTTCGGTTCTATTTTTTTCGCAGCGGACTCCAGACCGCATGCACTGGCAGGTGACCGACTCACCTGACTTTTCGCAGGAGGGACTTGTTGAGCAGGAGACGCAGCGTGAAGAAGACCACGCCTTGGACGAAGGAGGCGATGAACATCCAGCCCAGACAATCGATGGAGAACGGGTCCTGATAAGCGTCGATGCCGTAGCCGCTGAGGATCTGGACTTTGATGTTCATCCTGGCCAGCTTCATGAGCCCGTTCCCAAAGTTGAACTGGGGGAAGATGAGGAAGGCGTGGCACAGCTTGTCGAAGATGTCCACGATGAGCTGCGGGGGGGTGGGGGGGGGGCACAGGAGAGAGGGCATTGAGAGATCGTACCGCAATACCTCATTTTTCCGGCAGATGTTTGCCACTCGAGATCAGCGCGGTTAGAAAATGGCTTTGAGGAATGAATGAGGAGGTTCGGGTTCTTGATGCTGACCTCGAGGCTGGAGATCTGGCTGAGGAAGTGGAGGACGGAGGTGGACATGATGGTGTTGATGCTGATGAAGAGGTTGATGCACACGTAGGTGATAAAAGCCATTTCTGCGTCCTTGAAGAGGCTTGATAGCAGATACATCCAGGGGAAGGTGGAGAACCTGCGGACACCGCAAAGAAACCAAGGAAGTGAGCGAAGCTGCGGCCGCGGGTGCGAGATCACCCTCTCTCGCGGTTGCACCCTCTAGAATGAGAGGAATGTACACGTTTTGTAGGTGAACACAGGGATCAATGAGTGAGCGGGAGGACAAACGCCACACCGAGAAAAAGCGTAATGAATTTCTTCTGCCCTCCAGATCGCTTTTCCTTCAGTTTTATCTCTTTTTCTCCGTCCATCCTGATTGGGGTGGGTGGGTCAGCGGGGAGGGGATGAAGCAAGAGATGAAAAACTCGAGGTTGTGAGAGAAAAAATGAAAAAAAACAAACAAAAAAAACCAGACACAGACAGAGACAAAGCGTCTGTGTTCCTGCACCCACCCGAGGAAAAGGTGCTCGGTAGGCAGACTGCGGGGAGCCGAGCCGCGACAGCCAGCGAGGCCGCGCACCGGGAGCAGGTGGGTGCAGCCTGACAGATGGAGCGCTGTGATTGCTCGGTGCTGGGGAGGGAGACATCTGTCTGATAAACGAGGAGCCGAGTGCTGACTTGGAGCCCTAAGATCTGTGGAGGCCCGCGACAGCAAGGGGAAAACACGGGAGGAGTTTGAAAGCAAGCGCCGCCGCAGCTTGAGAGTGATGTAAATCACCCCCCCCGCCCCCACCCCCGCCCCCACCCCCGGCCCCCACGCTGATCCAGATGCTGGAATCATTGCACATCATCGCTCGACACCTCGCCCACCATCGACATCTCACGCCTCGATTCACTTTAAATCCTCCATTTTAATTAGTCGCTGCCTCGCGCAGTGTCTTGCAATTACTGCTACAAGTCCTGTTGCTTCCTGATCCCCCCCCCCCCCCCCCCCCCCCCCCCCCCCCCCCCCCCCCCCCCCCCCCCCCCCCCCCATCCTGTGCCACCCCCCCCCACCCCCCCTCCCCCCCTCCCTCCCTCCCTCCCTCCCACCCTCCCTCCCTCCCACTCTCTAGTGTCTTTGGCTTGAATGGGATAAACATGTTGGCAGTGATTTCTCCAACAATCCGTCTGTCCTGACGCCATCTGCTTTAGCAGGAGAGGCAGCGGCGCCGTCGCGCTCTCCCCCGCTGTACATCCAACCTGCTGCTGCTCAAAGAACGACTGGCAGTAGAGGTCAGCAAGTACAACAGAGAGACGCGCGAAAACCTTGTTTTGAAAATCATACAACTTTTGGATGAAGAAAAACGTGATCAGAGCGACTGAGGTCAGGCCATCGACTCAGTCTGCTCAGAGTGTTGCAGGAGAGACTCATCGGACGCTGAGAGTGTGATACACAACTGGAATACACTCAGGAATGACATCACCACCGGACACATATAGTGAGATCTTATTTTACACAAATACACCATGACATCACTGACTGGCAAGACTGCTGGCTATTCGCTCAGATTAGTCAAACATTTCAATGGATAAAAAAAAAAAAAATTAAAAAAAAGTATCGTCAAATGACAGCCAGGACAGTTTACAGCACTGTTTCCGGGTTCTACTGCACATGAGGTGTCATAGTCCTGTTGAAAGGAATGTTACCTGTGTGAGCACACACTTTAAATGAGACCTATTTCACTCGTTTTCGGGTCATTCCTTTGAAGCAGCGAGGTCAACAGGTCAAACGGTGCCATTCGGACACAGCCGTAGTTTACTCTCTCCGTCCACCACTCCAGTTCCTGTTCTCACTTCCACCCTGAACGCTCTGAAGAGCTCCTGCCCCATCCCCACAAAAAATAAATAAATAAATAAAAACTGCTCCAATTGGTCCTCTGACTCAGGGAGTGTAGAGAGTGTTCCACCCACTGACATTTACTTGCCAGAGGTACGAGGGCTCAGATGTCTCAAAGCGGCGCAGGCCTGACGGACAGGCTGAAGCAGGTTACAGCAGAACCAACATCTTTTCCATGTACTGACCCAAAGAGCACGAGGAGCAGGGTGACCGCTCCCAGGTTCTGCCGCTCCGAGAACGCAGGGATCTGGAAGACTGCGACCACGGCGACGGTCAAAGCCACGGGGATCATGTAGATACACTGCGAGGAAAGATGGAAGGCGTCGGTAACGAAGTTCATTCACGATGCGCTTTAACGGCATTGACGCCCTTCGGCGACGAGAGGACGTTACCATGTCGTAGAAGAAGTTGACCCCCCAGTAGAAGGGCTCGCTGATGCCGGCGATGTGCTGGAGCCTCTTGGAGCCACTGTGGTGCTCGTTGACTTCGTAGATGGCGAAACTGGCCGTGGTGATCGAGTATCCTGTCAGCACGCACATGGCCACCAGGATCTGGAGCATCCCCTGAACACTGCCAGGAGGAAAGTATCCAAATGACAACAGATGATTCATTACCAAAGCCCCTGTATTGGGTTTATAGCCGTTAAAGGTGGCAACGATCTGTGGTTTGGATTCAACGAGCGGCGTTCGAATCGATATCATCTCTGCGGGCTGATTCACGGAGGATGAGGCAACCTGCCGTAACTCTTCCCACAGAACAATGGCCCGTTTGAAAGTCCTCCTACGAATCCTCCTATCGTCGTCCGCGGGGACCTGACTCATTTGAACTCACGAAGCGGCTCCACAATAAAGCAAAACCCATTAATGACACACGGCGGCGTTGAGAGAGATGCTTGTGCCTCACCTCTGACAAGATAATAGCCGTGAAACAAACAGATGGCTTCAAGTCGAGAGCGACTTCGGTGACTCTGCCGCCGCCGCCGCTTCGTCATTATGCACAGTGGCACCGCTGCAGAGCCCGGCTCTCCAGGCGAGACCCCAAACAATCAACTTTGGCGTTGATCCATCTGTTGCTCTTAAACCTGGAGTGCTCATTGTAACGGTCTGAGATCAGCGCTGGGGAGATGTTATACCTTTGGATATAAGCGCTTCAAATTCGTTCTGATGGCAACGGTGAAATTCCCATGTCTGTTATTGTCACAGCGCCCCCTGTAGATCTGGGCTGCCTCTCGATTCAGGGGCCCTGCTACAGATGGACGTATACTCATCTCCTGCCCAGCTTGGATGAGGTGATGGATACAACGTGCAACTTCCACTTCCACCTCTAGATGTCACCAAATCTTACGCAATGCATCTTTAAGTTGTACAACCTATGAGCTCAACAATACCAAAAAAAAAAAAAAAACAACATCCACTGTTTTGAACCAATCAGAAAATGATCTTGTGCTTGGTTCTGTTGCTTAGTGATGGCAGGTGCTGTGATCTGTGTAACTACATAGTTTCATTTCGGGGAAGGTTGTGTAGCTGTAGTGCTCCATAGGAACCGCACGCCAACATAAATCAGGCTCCAGACTGCAACTCGTATTAACAGCAGTGAATTATGCATCCCACATGTGGGGGGGAGGCGGGGGGGGGGGGCTAGTCTTGATATTGTGATGCTTTATTACAAAGAGCTCTTCATCTTGCCAGCTTCTGACCCGTGGATACAGTTGTAGGTGAGCAGAGAGAGAGAGAGAGAGAGAGAGAGACAGAGAGACAGAAAGACAGAGGGAGAGAGAGAGAGAGAGAGAGAGAGAGAGCGAGCGAGAGAATGGTGCAGGGAGAGAACATTAAAGAGGGGTGGGCATTCGAGGGTCACATCCAGCAACAGCAGCTATACAAGCGGGCTTGTTATCGGAACGGCTGAGCCGGTCTTAGGATTTGCCCCATGGGGCGGGCACACCCACCACACACAGAGAATCAAGACGTCGGGAGTAATAAGCCTGCTGTATCTTTAACACAGCTCCGGCCAAATCAATACATCCTGCAAGGGAGCTGAAACACCCAAGATGGAGGGGATAATTGCGGCTGCCGGTGACGGCGCGGGCCACAAACACGCAGGGAATGAAATGCAAGGAAATTAAATCGGGAGTATGTGGAGGAAGAGGAGGCCGGTAAACTCTGAAATGCTCAGTGGGAGGGCTCGTACTAATAAGGCTCTGGGGAGGCCGGACCTCGACTGGCCACTGTTCAAACTGATAGATTGAATTCACTGTGGCGGAGCTCGCTGAGGAAAACATGCAAACAGAGCCACACTCCCTCTTGCAGACTGGATCTGGAAAGTAGAGCTTGGAGTGTTTTGAATAAGCCTGTTTGGGGAATACGGTCAGAATCAATCCACCTCTGTGCCACCTTCAGGGTAAACACTCATTATATCGGGGCGGTGATCAATAGCGCACGCACAGGGAAATCCATTTGGAAAATCAAATGTGGGTAAATACTGCTGTCATGCGCCTCCCTGACCTCAATGCACCCTGATAAAAAAAAAAAAGATAATTCATGTCGGCCAAAACAGTCAATAATATTCATGCTAATTAGGATTCTTCTTTTGAAAGAGCGGCAATTAACGATGTTAGAGACGAGCATTCAGTTCAGGAGAAATAATTATATGAGGTTTAGTTCTTACATTGCGTCTTCATCATCCGCCCGACCGAAATACGGGTGACTGGAAACTGAGATCGCTGCAATAGAAGCAAAAAAAAAGAAAAACGGAACATTATGATCGTAATAGGAAAAAACAACGGCACACGGACTATTTTTCAGCACATGAAGCAAATGAGCGATGATCTTCTCGGAGCCTCCGTGGGACAGTCAGTGGAAAAATATCGCGCCAGATGATTTCATTTGCTGCTGCGCACCGAGGAAATTGAATTTTCTTTATCATTTTTTCAGGGTCTTCTAGATGCTTACAGACGCGAACTGCTCGCCCCACCTCCTCGACACCTCT
>JAFBJT010105634.1:75970-90439 GCA_016785325.1 Chascanopsetta lugubris
CGAGGACTTTGGGGAGAGAGCTACGTAAAATACACATTTATTCTCACCTTCGACGCTCTCGCTTTAGTCGGTGAGGCGTGGTCAGATTTCATGTCTTGTCATCTGAAAAACAGACCCAATGGCAATAATCGACACGGGAGTGGACAGTTGACCACCTGGGATCTCACTTCCCAAGATGTGATGACATCACGTCGAGCGTGCGTCCTCCCAGATTGAATGAGTGAGTGCGGGGGGATTACAGGAGACTAAATGAAGGCCCTGAAGACACGCAGCGCTCTCGCTGCAGACGTATAATCAATTCACCTCGTAACAAGGTATTAACTGCCACATATTAGGGGTTTGTTTGGCAGCATTTCAGCGACTTCTTTTAGGGCTACAATGGAATTCCAGCCACGCCGTGGTCCATAGCCAAATCTTTGCTGAATAACAGGCCGAGATGTCTCCCATTCCTCCCCTGCAGGTCTCAGAATAGAGCAGAGCACCCTAGTATTGCAACCCCCCTCCCCCCCCCCCCCCCCCCCAACCCCACATCCCACCGAGGAAACGCAGTAATCTAAGTGAAGTAGTACGTAACTCTGCTTTCTGCACATGTGGGAATGTGTAGGGGTCCTGTCGTGTTGGGTCTGTTGTGTCAGGGCAAGAGTTCAAAGTCACCGCTGCGCAAAATACCAGCTAATTTGGTCATGGAAGCTGCTCAGCTCCGGGTTGTGCCAAACTTTGTAAACACACTCAGAGATGACGAAGATTCTTGAACGGAAACTTCAGGGACAGAACAAACAATGAGGAGGCACGAAACGCTGCAGATGACAAATGCTTGAGGAGAGAGGAGTTGAGGGAACGGGGGGTGGGCGGGGCTTCTGTTAGAGTTGAACTCTGACTGACTTTTCCCCTTGACCTGCCTCTGACAAGTATTCTGCTCAGGTCTGGCAAAGGTATTCTTTTACATAAGCTTAACATGGCTGGGATGAATGTTCCTTGCAGGTATGAGACACCGGTCTTGACCTACAGTGATTTGTATGTGTGTTCTGCTCCATGGCCAAAGGGGGGCGCTGTTCATCACGTTCTACCACTGAAATATTTTCAGTTTTTACTTCACCTCTCGTTAGAACAGAGATCCCTGTGGTGGCCAGTCTGTTGTTTCAATGTATGGGACATTTGCCAGAACAGTCCGGGCTTTTCAATGAGGGAGGGGCCACAAACGACCCAATCTGATCTCAAGTGGGCCGGACCAGTAAAATCATTGCATATTGACCAATTAACAACAGCACCTCCAAGTTGTTCCCTTAGTTTTAGTGCATAAAAGTACAATTGTCTTTTCATTGAAAATACAATGCAACAAAATTGTCAATGGTTTTTAAATGAAAATGTCTCTTCCAATATAAACCAAGTATCGTTTTTTTTTTACACTTTTCAAAATCATCCTGCGTCCCGGATTGGACTGTCTGGCGCCGGCCCGTCGGCCATATGTTTGAAGCCCCTGCTTTAAGCTGATGACGTGGGTATTAAGATATGAAAGTTAGATGTTCTGAATGCACCAGAATAATACTGAGTTACAGTGTGAGAATAGACCGTGAAGAGCAAAGTGTTTCTCACACAAACACAGTCGTACCTCGATGTCATGTCTCTGCATCTTAAATATCAGAGATCAAACTGACGTCATCCTGCACGGAGCTTGTTTTTGCGTGAGGTCTCTGACGGTCAAACCATCATGTATCTCGCATGTCACTCCAGGGACTGATATGGTCCTCTGTAATCCAAATGCTACTCCTCGCTGGACAATTAAAATGACACCCGATATCATCTGCTGTATACGTTCAACATGCCCCCCCCCTCCCCTCCCCTCCCCCCTTCCTCTAACTACATCTATTTTGGCCTGTTCCAGACTGGGAGCAGTGAGAGGAGTGAGTGGTTGCAGGACTTTTCCCAGCGGTAGTAACTGCAGGGGTCTGAAACTTGTTGTGTGCATGAGTTGCATGCATACCATGGGAGTACAGTGTGTGAAGGATGGTCCCAGGTGGAATGCTGACCACGCTGTGGACGGTGGCATGGGATGGATGGAAGTCCTGGCAGTGGAACACAGTAGCGCAGTATTACAGCCGTGATCAGGTTGCTGTCTGCACCAAGCATGAGGGCCCACAGCTGCCCTCACAGCGCCATCGAGGATACTTTAAAAGATTTCCAATTAGCACCATCGTCATAGATGATACTCCGTCGGTGCAGTGGCAACTTCGATTCGGCCTCGCGAACAAAAACAACAGAAACACGTCGGTGAGGAAACGACACGCTCGTAAATGGCAGAGATTGAATGGAGAATCTGACATTTGTCTTTCACACGGCCACTAAATCAAAGTCTAGCAGGCGCGGAACTGACAGATGACATATTCTGTTTGGCAGCTGCTGTTGACACAAGCGTGCGCATTAGCAGTTATTTATAATAGTGTTGTGAACAACACATGTGAACTTTGTGGAGACTAGATGCAAGAGAACGGGAGCTGCAGCTGCAGCGATGCCAATACCGGCCAGAGACTTGAATCAATGGCTGATCAACAGCCTGTTCACCCATGGGCACTGGAGAGAGGTTTGAAAAAGTTGCATAATGCACCTTTAAAATAGTTTTTCTCCACGTGTGCATATCAGCAGCTATATATCGCTTCATTTTCATTTTCATCTCATTTTCATTGGGGGTGGCAGTAGTTCGGTCAGTGGGGACTCGTATCGAGTGAGGACCGGTAGCTGGAGAGGTGCCAGCTCCTCCTCCCGAGCACTGCCGAGGAGCCCTTGAGCATGGCAAGGAACCCCCCCCTACGTCTCAGGGCGCCTGCATATGGCAACCCCCCCCCCCCCTCACCGCCACCGCCCGCTCCAGCATCTTTCCTGTGCTGTGTATATATGTTTGATGTCTCAAACTGCATGGGCACGTAACAATAACAAAGCGAGGAACTTAATTTCCCTGTTTGTGTGGACAATAAAGTTGTTTGGTTTTTTTTTAAAGAAAGAAAGCCAGAGCTACAGAAAAGTGTGGTCTTTGACCTCATCTCGTTCCCTCCGTCTAAATCCTGCACTTGTCCTCGCAGCCTTGTGTCGCTGTAAGTTACTGTCTCTTTCAGACGCCCGTTGTGCCGCGTTCAGCCTCTGGTAAACAACTTGTTCCTGGCAAGGTCAAAACAACAGCGAGGAAAACACTGCAGCCTCTGCTGTCAGCCTGCTCGTGCAGGAGCGCTTCAAACTGGAATGAACCAGCTGCCTCGGGAACGTCGTGTGGGAAGGTCCGTAAAAAGAAAGAGAGCATCGAAGGCCACTCCTCGCCTGTCTGCGGCTCCGTCTGACGGAGCGGGTCTGGGCTCAGGATGGATGCGGAGCCGATGCTGTGAGTGCGAGTTTTTCGGGAGGATGGTTTGAAGTGTGTTCAAACACCTTCCTCTCCACAGAGGCAGTTTTCCGTAAGTGGTGACACTTATACCATCTCCTATTGGTTGCACCAAGACAACATCTGGGTGGACACGCTTATTTCTTTAATGTCCACAACATAGTCCATATACATCCACCTTCGGCCGGTAGAGTGAGATTCAGCCATGAGTGTTACACGCGTTGTTCAGCTTGGAACAGTATTCCATCATTCAGATCACGATGCAACACTAGAATAGAAAACAGTCGAACCATTGTCTCATGTTGCATTCTCTGAACTCCACGAGTCTCACAGTTTAAAAGCAATAATGTAGATTTAGGATCGTTGGCCTTATTGTCACGCCTTATACTTATGACCATGATTTGGTGATAGCACACCTGCATGCGACTACTTGTGGCCCACGATGCAAATTACAGGTTCTTTCTATGAACTTTAAATCCACATTCAGTGAGCAGCAGACACGTTGATGTTTTGATACTCATAGGAAGTCAGATATGTAACCCGAGACTGGATCGGATATCATGTTTAAGCAGTTTACAGTGTAGGATGCTGCGGATGGGTTTAATTGTGAGGGAGACAATGAAATTGTGACGTGGGAGAAGCACTGGAAGCAGACGTGGGACGCAGGTTAGAGGAGAGTGTCCTCTTACCAGACGGTCAGAGGTTCAATTCCCACCGTCCTCCAGTTCTGCATGTCCAATACGTTGAACCCCATATATACTCGTGGGTGCCGTACATAGATGCACAGTGTGAATGATTGTGTGTCTGGGTCACAATAAGATGGAGGAAAAAAGGGAAAAGGGGTGGAGTGTAGATGGATTTGGCAGAGAGGGACTTTGCGTGTGTTGATATAGATTTCTTTTAGGAACCTTTGGAGAAAACCTGGAGAAGGATGACACATATGGATCAGGAATACTTGGAAGTGGACAAGTGGTGATTTCCGTTGACCTGGCCTTTCTCCCCTGAGGGTCTGACAATGTTGTCATCGTGTTTGATATGATCCCCGACATGCAGGTGGATTCTACGCATCTCCAATTCAACCTTTAACCTAGACGTTTCTCGGATTCATGTTTTAAATCTCAGATTCATTCAGAATCCCTGCCCTCACACTTCTTGCGTAACACGTGTAGTAATATTGGTTGTTCCATTGTTTTGAGGAATGCGTGGGCTGACAGAATTGCAGTGATCCATGCCTCACTGTGTGTGTGTGTGTATGTGTGTGTGTGTGTGTGTGTGTGTGTGTGTGTGCGTGCGGTCTTGTTATGTCATAATGATGATGTGGCAGGTGGGGGGGATTCACTCCCAAATCTCTCCCCCAGCCATGCTGAACGTGCCTGGTCACATCGCGCTGCCGAGAACCTCTGGATCACAGAGGCTTCTGGACAGTGGGATTAGCTGTGTGAGGAAACAGCTGAGGCCCGGCCAGTGTCAGCACTTGCTAATCAACGCTGCCCACCACACACACACACACACACACACACACACACACACACACACGCCGCCCCAATCTGTGCTCTCCCTCGGTAATCCCCTCCTCTGATTTTTTTAGCAATCCGCAGGGGTCATATCCCCACAAAGGCCTGGACCCCACAAAAGTCAAAGGGGGCCCAGAGGGGACGAGGAGAGAGGACAATGGCAAACTGAAGTGCTTGGTCAAAGCTGACAGGGGGGGTTGCTGAGTCAGCAAAGTTGTCATTTGCAAAAAATCCCCAGTTGCAATTGATGATCTGGCGCTTTGTGTTCAACACGTCAGTGTGAGTTTAAAGGTGCAGTGTGTAAGATGTGGGGACATCT
Organism: Chascanopsetta lugubris; assembly: GCA_016785325.1. Lineage (NCBI taxonomy): Eukaryota > Metazoa > Chordata > Actinopteri > Pleuronectiformes > Bothidae > Chascanopsetta > Chascanopsetta lugubris. Next base: position 81,171 of record JAFBJT010105634.1, read on the forward strand.
AGAGGTGAAGTTGCACGTTAAATCCATCACCTCACCCTTCTGAACATGCAGGAGAACCTATGGTCGACTTCAGTTGTGAATAAAACTCTAAAGATGTTTGGTACGTCCACTCTGGGCTACTGTAAAAACATGGCGGCCCCTGTAGAGAGGACCCGCTCCCCATGTAAATATACATCAGATAGCTCATTTAAGAGTAATTGAAAAAGAAATACACATTTAGGTGATTATGAATTTGTGAAAATGTCAGTATGCAATTGTTTTGTAATATTGCCAAAAATTGCCAAAATCTTACACACTGCACCTTTAATGTTCAGAAGCAGATTTTCCTTTCTGTTGGATGTTTCTGCATCATATACACAACTTTATTTTGTAAACCTAATCACCAGTTACGCAACAGTGATGACTTCCATGCTTCTTTCTCAGAGGTCATCATGCGTTGTATGTTCCAGCCTGACCTACACCACACACACACACACACACACACACATACACACACACACACACACACACACACACACACACACACACACACACACACACACACACACACACACACACACACACACACACACACACACAGTATGTCCATTCATTCACATCCTGTGATTGAATTTGCTGAGCTGGCTTACGCACGACATGCCTGTACTTCTCATCCAAATCAATTAGTGCATAAACCGGCCCTGACGCAAGATGCTCATCGATACACTACGAGTGGTATTGAGCGGCCGGCTCACTAAATACACGGCTGACCTCCATAAGTAGGTCATGTGCAAACACGCCACAGAGTGTGTGGCTATTTAAAGTTAGGAGAGTGTAACCTGTGCAGGTTAAACATTTACCGCCACGCCAAGCAAGAGTTTTTAGGGTGTTCGAGTGAATGATGACAGAGTTCGGCCAGGTATGTTAGAACTGTTGTCAGTAACAGTAACAGGTCATGAGGGATTTGATCCATTAAGTTACATAAAGTGGGATCTGATCTCTTGGAATTCATGGGGGTCAAAGATTGGAAACGTTTCAGTTTCCTTAATGTTCCTCTCTCTTGAGAAGAGGAAGACAAAATAAAAATGCTTTTAGTCACTTTGCAGTCACTTTTCGGCAGAATGTGCTGAGTCAGCGAAACCATTATCAAACGCAGCAGTATGGCAGATGAAAATGAGCTGACTTTTACCTTTCAATAGTTTTGTCTTGAAGGTGAAACTCATCCCTAACTGTATTGTTTTATTTATTTTTCAGATTTGACCTTCATGTCTGTACCGATCACAGAGACAGTATGTGATGCATTGGAGCCCGATGTGGGCAGGCATGGACTTCCTGATTGAACATCCCATCACGACTCAGCACCGTTCTTTTTACCATCACAGCAAAGCAGAACATTTGCCATTTTTTGGATTATTATTATATTTTACACAATTATTTGATTAATAGAAATAAAAATCATGCATGGAGATAGCAGAAATAACATAAACCTTTTATTGAAGACGCACTTCAATTAACTTAATTACTTCATCAACACAAAGAAATGTCCATGGACCATGGAGGTGCTCCTCCTCTTTTAGACCAGACCAAGATGGCTGCTCCTACTACTCCAGCTCCAGCATGGTAAACATCTGACTCTGCTCTGTAAGTAAATTCAGTTCCATTTATCAAAGTACTGTCTCTGGCTTTAAATGAATGAAAATAAACAAATAGAAACTATTTAAAATTCATCACATTGCCTCATCACATTTAGCTTTGTTCCATTTTGTCTGCCTGCTGTAATGTCACAGTCATTTCTTTTCTGTAAACATGCTGGTTCTGTCTGTTGTTTTCAGACCTCTTCAAGTCAATTGTTCCCCTGTTGCTGGATGAAATGCCAGGTACGAGAACTATAACCCATCGCACCTGACATTTTGCTCAATTTACAAATGAACCTTTAATTTAAAGTGAGACGAGTTAATACTGAGACATTTGAGGCCTTTATCAGTCTCATAGTTCACAGAAGTGATCTCCTCATCTTTGTGTGGCTACTGCTCTGACCTGAGGAATGTTCCAGTGAAGCCCTGTGGTCAGTGATGACATGTGGAGATAAAACCCGAGTCCTCTCATTCCACTTGTGTCAACGTTTAGGAGACAGTAAAACATACCGAGAAGAAAATCTATACAGACAAATTCTATATCTAAATTTCTTTTAAATAAATGATCTTATGATGAAAGTTCTACACCCGCTTCATCCCTTTGCTTTGAAGCAGATTCCTGACAGCGAGGTCTAGTGCAGTTTTTACAATGTCCTCTAGGGGCACTGTTGTACTTGCTTTTAGACAATCCACTCCAAGCAACAGGCATTCATGATATGAAGGTATCAATACATTGAGTGTAAATAAATGGATAATTATATTATATTTTGAATATGCTGACTTTGCACTCCAAAATCTATTTTCAGTCATCTCTGTCGAGGATTGTCCAACCGTGTCATGATAAATAGATTCACTAATGTAATTTCATGCATGCATTTGTACATATTCAAAGAGTCCATTGTAATTTTGAACAAAATGTTTATTCAAATCAAAAGGAAGAACTAGACAAAAGGTAAAATCATTCAGAACATAGCATATTCATAGAATATCTATACACCATTATGATTAACAGACAAAAAATAAGACGAAAAACAAATGGAGAATGAAGGAAAAACAAAATTCAGTGAGTAATATTGCACTTTGTTTCTAAAATGTTTCAGATCCCGTCTCGTGGGTTCTTTAAAACTCTGAACATTTCAGTTCCTGCCTTTAAAACAGATCAGGAGTTTAGCTTAGTCTTGACATTGGACTACTACTCTGAGGCCCAAGCGAATGGACTATTGGAATCGAGCAACCTGAAACAAACGTGTGTGAGCTTATTCATTTATTTATTACGATGTAGCTTGATTCACTTTTCCCAAAATTAAAATAACAAAAGAAAAAACAGAGAACTGCAAACGGAACGGAACAGGATAGAACGTGAGTTTAGTGTTATCTGCTGTTCCATGTTACCTAAATGTTTCTCAGGGGGGAGGAGGAGGAGGAGGGGGAGGAGGGTGGGCGCTGGTCAACAGCTGCCACCCCACAGGGCCTCAGGGAGGGGCCATGAGGGGGTCAGAGGTCAGGGAGGGAGACGAGCCCAGTGAGGAAAAAAACTATATCAATGCCCAGAAATAGGTGGAAAACATGAAATCAACCCTCATTTTAACATCTGCTTCTAAAGGACTTTTTTTTATTTTTTAAAACCTCTTCCCTTTTTGTCCTTTTGAAAATAAAATAAAAACAAACAGACAGGTGTTCACAAATAAGATATTAAAAAAAAAAAAACGGAAAAGAAGAGTCAACGTAGACACTGAAAGATGAAGAATCGAGATCAGGTCTTTTTTTCTGAGTCAAGGCCACTAAGATAAGATCACTTTAATAATCTGCAGGTTGTCGATTATTACGTCAGAAGCTGTATATTTAGTTGCCAGCTGGATCTCCATAAGAGCATGCACGCAAACACACACACACACACACACACAACACATACGCAGCTAAATGTAAACTCCAAAAAAAAAAAGTTATAGAAAAAATTAAGTTAAGTCCTACACGTGCTCTTTTTTCTCCAGACCTTCACCATTGAATGCTTTTTTTTCTTCTTATTTTCTTATCAAAAAAAGTGCTTTTTTAAAATTCCTAACTTTGTCAAACCTCTGCTGCAGCCGGACTTTATTCATTTGTGTCGACTGAGTTAGAAAACCAATGTATTACTCAGGTCGACCTACCACTACTTGTTCTGACCCGGCTGAGCAGAGGTTTAACAGCGTCCACCAGCGTTTCCACGTGCGCTGGGGTTTTGCTTCTTTCACGCAGAAGCAAGAGTCGTTTTCTCTATTTGTTTCCTTCTCCGTTATCTTTTTGTCAGCATTCTGGTTTCACTGGTCTGGTTTTAAAAAAAGAAAAAGAAAAAAAAAAGAGTACTCTAACTGGTGGTTGGATAAACTGGGCAAGCGCAGCAGGACAACAGGGAATGTGAATCATCTCGGAAAGCTGCCTTGCTTCTCTGCAGGTCTCATTTTGGTAGTTCTTTTAGTATTTTTTTAACAGTGCAATCTTCTAAAGAAAACTTTTTTCTCTTTTTTTTTTTATTCCAACCGTTTGGCAAGTGTGAGGACCACCTGAGACAGTGCTTTTTGGGCAGTTTATGCAAGCCTGGTGTACCCTGAGATTAGGAGTAGAGCGGCTGCAGGCGTTTAAAGGCGGGGCAGGTCCCTCCTCATCGTACCGCACACACAACTTCTCCCCTCAGCTGCCATTTTTAGTGGCAAACGCCGCTCTGCAACCCCTCTAGTCCAAATCCAGAGTAACCACAACACAAAAAAAAAGCCTAAGGGGAAAAAAATCTATTCTAGGATTGGAGCTAAATACAAGAACAGAACAACAGAGCTAACTAGAAAATAAGGAGGGAAGCCACACTTGGATCCAAGCTGAGGAGGCAACGTCTTAATATAAGGAGCTTCCAGATGAAAATGGTTTGCTGCAGCCGTCATTGAAAAGTCCAGTCTGGTTGTTAGAAGGAGTCACTGAGGAAATGTCGAAAGGAGAGAAAGAAAACTTTAGGTTCAAACTAAATCAGTGCATTGTTCTTGACCTTTTCAGTCTCATTTCTACGTTTCTTCCTCCCGAAAAACAAAAAACAAAAAAATCAAATCCTGTTCTCAGCGTTAAGAAGAAAAAAGTTAAGCTTGCAGTCTCGTTCTTTTTAGTCTGGCGTATAACAAGGCTGAAACCAAACTATTAGTGATTTTTTTTTTTCCAATTCTCATCATTAAATGGAGCCACACAACTCAAGTAAAGAATAAAATGTGCAAAACAAAATCCCAAAATGAGGCAGGAGGACTTTAAGTCTTTGCTCTGGTGGTGAATGACTGCTTTCATTCACACACACACACACACACACACACTGGTGATGGTTAGAGCATTACTGTTGTTGTTGTTAAATTTCTCTCTTCTTCCCGTTTTCTGTGATTCTGCAGAAGTCTGGACATGATCAGTCCTGCCCTTTGTGTCCAGGAGCCATGTCCGTATGTGCCATGAGTGCAGAAGAATCATAGAGGGAGAGAGAAGCTTGGCGGGTTGAGCCTTGGCTTTGGGGGTTGGGGGGGGGATCCTTCCTCTCCATCATCATCAGGGCTAGCGGGGTCTTTTTGTTGTTGTTGTACAGACGCGAACACGTTCATCTGTGCACATCCCACCCTCAGCGGGCCGACACAGGAAGGAAGGAAGCAACACCCCGAAATTGTGACTCTCTCACCGAGGGAAGGCAGGAACAGATGTGTCCAACCCAACTCAACTGTGGGGATTATATGTCCAAGATTTCCTCGGCCGGCCGGCCGGTCGGTCAGTCGGTCGGTTGGTTGGTTAGTTGGATGCTTCGTTCTTCTCCTGCTGTCAACAGCGCAAACGTCGCTGTCGTCTGAGAGAAACAAACAAAAGCCGAGCCTCGCAAACGGTTTCCTGTGAGTTCCAGAAAATCAGTCAAGGGGCAATTTTCAGAGACGGCCTTCAGCGTGACGGACAAGTGTCGGGCCTGCGTTCCTCCGTGCGGCTGACGTGATTTGGGTTTGGGTCGACCTGGAGAGAAGAAGGGGCCGGTGTTCAATGAAACCTGGGATGGAATTCAGAAAAGCAAACGTTTGGCGTCGTGGTATTTGGCGTTTACCTCAGAGTACAGAGGAGGGGGCTGGAAGCGGAACTCGTGGATATAGGCGAAGAGAGGGCCGTCCAGCTCCTCGCGGGCTGCTGGGACATCCAGGCTGCTCTGCCTCTGCTCTTCTGTCACAATTTCTGCATAGCTAGGAGGAGCTGTAACCCAGGACAACGCCGTGCGTCAGCATCCATGGGACTTGCATTCAAAATAGAATTATACTTTTTATTTTTTTTTTTTTTTATCTCAGGAACTGGAGATGCAACCTACCTTCTGGTCTCTCAGGCAGACCCATGCCCAGCCAGCTCATGCTGCACTGACTGCTGACGCTGGAGGTGCGAGAACCGAAGGGGTGGAGAGGGATGGTCCCGATGACCAGGGGCAGGTTCAGCGACAGGTTGATGGCTCCGGGTATGTCCACATATACCTGCCGACGGACACGACAACAGCAGGCCAGGTTAGAGTTTGTCTGGGATCGGGTAGCCTTTAATCACCTGTGAGATAAGACCACGCCACGCATTGGCTATCTAGGTCGTGCAGGATGTGGGTCCGTGTTTTCGGGGTGGGTTACTAATGTAAGGTCAGGCCCTAGCTTGGCGCCCGTCTGTTGTCAAGGTAAGGAGGTTATAAGTGACTTCAGGGCAGGTGTTACCACAGATAACCTGGGCTAATGCTCTTAGCGGCATGTGGCGACAACACCTGGTGCAATCCGAGGCTCGGATTGACCGAAGGGAGCTGAGTCAGCCAGGGTGTCAAGCAGAGGAGACACCGGCTTACCAGGAGGTATTGATTAAGAACTGATAATGGCGCCGAGTAATGAAGACGACATAAGGAAGCCGAACCGCCGATCACTGCCGAAGAATATGAAAGTAGCCAAGGCACAAGACTCACCATGAGCGAGTACTCCACTCTGATGATGCTGCAGTCCAGGATGGAGGGCGACACGGGCGGGATTTTCAGCATCTTTCCGTTCCACGTCTCCGTTTTGCCCGAGGACAGAGACTCGCCCCTCAGGTTGGCCACCAGCTGCTTGACCTCCTTCATCTTCCCTTTGGCATAGAAGGTCTGGGTCTGGTAGATCGCCGCCTTGGGCACCACCATGCGGGACGAACAGTTCTCGATCTCGGCAAAGATCTGGATCGACTCTCCTGAACGGGAGAGAGAGAGAGAAAGAGAAAGAGAGGAAGGGTTAACTGAAGTTCCTCAAGAAGCAGCTGCATCAGCCAGTGTATTTACAAACACATGATATCATCTGCAGAGTGCAACGCATTCATTAACTTATCTCCTGAATGGATGATTAACAGGGCTATCAGTTGCATTATTGATTGTCCTCACCTGGGGTGTATCCCTTCCTTTCAATTTTGGCACTTAGGGAAATAGGACCTGAGGTGCAGAACCAGCAGCAAAGCGTCTTGTCTTTTGTGCCGGCCTGTGGTGACTGAGAGAAAAAATATACGAAACGACTGAATTAATAATTTAGACCTTTGAAAAGATAGTTCAAGTCCTTTAGCATCTAAAAAAATGTGCTTACCAGCAATAGTGGAGTGTTGATGTCAATGTGCTCAAAGACTGTAAATTCCTTCTTGGTCTTCATGGGCAGCAGCCATGGTCTGTGAAGTTCTGCTTTCACCCAGTAGCGCACGCTGCCATGCTTCCCTTCAAAAGAGGTAGCAAGAGGTCTGCAGGAAAACAAAAGAAGGCGGAGGGGATGGAATTAAGTACCGGAGAACACAGCGGTCCAAATCTGATCTCGATATCATGTGTGTGGGGAGAAAAAAAAAGCCTTACGTCTGTGGAAGCTCGAGGCTGAATGCATACTCATGTCTTCCTGAATGGATAGTGGTGAGTCCTTCCTCCGAGTTGTCATCGTCTGAAAGACAAGGAGGATAATATTCCAAACAGATGTATACCATACCTGCGTAAAATGCTCTACGAAGGCATCTGAAAGTCATACCAAAAATAAAATAAAATAAAAAAAACACAGGGTGGGGGAGAAGAAAAGAGAATAGATGGATTTTACTATTGGGTATGTGTCTTTTTTTGTTTAAATAAGAGCACACCAAAGAAGTTGAGAAAGCGTGGAAAAGGATGCTTTTGTTGGAACAAAGACGGCCACTGTGGCATGTGTGGCTGAGAATGTGTCAAAGTACGGATGGAGGAGAAACTAGGCTGAATGATAGAACCCTAATCCGCACCATCATCTTTTCCATTTTCCCCTGGAACAAGCCGCTCTCCTGCCCCACCGTCAATCGACCTGCACACCAGTCTGGGCCATTATACACTTATCTTTTAATACTAATTATAATATGATGGGAGCAAGTGTGTCTTGCTAGGGCCGGGTGTGTGCTGCTTGCTTCTGCCAGCTCAGCACTACTACTGCTGCTGCTGCTGCTCCTCCCTCCTCCCCCCATAGCTCCAGCTCCAGCTCCAGCAGCAGCAGCAGCAGCCGCTGTGTGGTAAACAAGTGCGGAGCTGTCAGTCAGGCTGCAGACTCTAGCAGGAGGAGACCGGCCTAAACCGGTGTGAGCAGCTTCCCACAGCACAGCCGCTCTGCTCTGCTCTCATTACGCATTCACTGTGCGACGCCTCAGCCACTACTATGAGCTGCTGCTGCTGCTGCTGCTGCTGCTGCTCCGTACATACACTGAACCCTCCACTGCATCCACACTGTGTGCATGCTATTTCTCGCATGATGATTTATGTGATGCATATTGTTTTTTTTTTGTTATATCAATTCTTTCAAATGATGAAATCATTTGTCTGCATCTAACTGTTGCTTTTTCTTTTGATCAAAGATCAAAGTCATTTCATTGTCCCGCATTTTTTTTTTAACATAGCAAGAAACATTTGTGTCTATTATTTCTGGTAATGTGTCATTTTAGTTTTAGGTCATTGTCTCCTTTTTTTCTTTCACATGTTCAAAACAAATCATAAAATAGTTTTACAGTATTCCCCTAATGCTTGTTTTTCCTCTAAATTCAATTCCAATATTCACAAAAAATAAATTTGTATTTGTATACAATTTGCTTTGCTTGGGCACATAATGTACAACTTACAGCACAGTCATATAACTACTCATTTGTTCATTCATTGACTGACGGGTGCAAATATGCTCTACTGGAAAACACTGAGCGATAACCAGACTATGTAAAGAGACATGCAAATGCAAATTTACAAGAAGCAATTAATAACAAACCTCAATGTTCAGTGGTGGAAGATATAAGTACAATGTGTTATTGATAAGATGCACGTCTCAGGTACATGTCCCACGTGCATGTTGGCAGGTTTAAGGCAATAGAGACAAGCTGCTCCAGTGGAGTTGAAATACATATGTTATATTGTGTAGTAATATTTTGCAGGACTATGTGAACAAAAACATGTTCTCTTTGAACTAATTCAAATCGGTTGTATTAACACTGGGGTGACATTGCAGTATAAACATCACAGTGTTTAATAAATCTAGGAGCTATGATGAATATCTTCCATCTTCATGTTTAAGCTCTCTGGGTTGTTTCATCCTGAAGTTGCAGAATTTTCTGTCACTCTCCGCATGAGAGTGATGTCATCCAGCCACACATGAGCACCTC